>JAYMTP010006140.1:0-12432 GCA_036897365.1 Geranium brycei | reverse complement strand
AATTGATTTCTCTCTCCCAAACTTCATCATTATTCTTTATCTACACTTCTTTAATTGGAATAAAAATATAGTGTGTGTAAGGAGGAGAGAAGACCAAAAACTCTGAGAATATATCTATTATTTATACACTCCATCACTGTATAATCATACTTTTTCATCAAAGAACATGTCTTTTCATTAACCAATAATTATTAATCATTAAATTAATTATATAATTAAATGAGTCACAATTATGAGATTAAATGAATGCAAAGATTAGATGAATTTAATCTTACGTAGAGGAGCTAAGAGAGCTCTCAACCAATGAAGCAGCCATGAGAGAAGGTGAGACACTTTCTCATACGGTCATGGGAGGTGCACGGTCACAAGAGAGTAGGATTATACAAGGAAGCTTTGGATCATGCTAATGTGAGTCAACGTGACTTGTGAGTAGTGCCTTTGTCTCATGTATTAATTAATGATAGGACCATGATTGATCATGAGAGAGATTCACATATGATTATGTGAACAAAAGAGGGGAGCTTGGGTCTTGGGTAGAGAGGAGCTTTTGCTCTTGTGTACCGTGCCTCGTAATGGTGATGATTATAAGGTATTGCCATTAATTGAACAAGTAATGGTGATGATAATAAGAATTATTATCATCACACATTAGTTCCCTCTCTGGTTGGTAAGCTACATTAAGAAAAGGCAGTAAAATTAAAATGGTTTTAATTTTATTTTTTTGATTGATGTTTAACAAAGAATTTTTCTTCGTTTACGTTCATATTATATAATTCCCAAAAGAAGTTTTGAAATGATACGTAGAGACATGATACGTAGGCACCCAAATGAGATTTGGTTTCAAGTCCAAGCGAACTACGTGGACGTTGATTCCTGTAGAGACAATGTGCGTAGGTCGCCCAAATAGGATTTGGGTTCAAGTCCGGACTAACGTTTTGGTTCTTAGTTTTGATTCGCGAAGAACATGTTTATCTCTCAAAGGTTTTGTAATGACGGATCTATAAGAGGTAAATTAGATTCTATCGATTAAGCTTAAACATACAGCAGATCCTTGCATTAAAAACGGTTAAATTTTTATTATATTGTTTCCGTTGCTATGTATGAGATTCTGCGTTTCCCAACACCCCCTCTCAAAGTCCTAGATTTATAAGTATTTTGTATGGGGAATTTCAGGTATACACCTTGAACATCTTGCATTGCGAGTCGCACCGCCTTTCCTGGCCATTGTCAAGCCAAGAAGATTATCAACCTCGATTGACACGATAAGTGCATCATTCTTTCATGTAATTAATGATTTTTCCAAGTAGAGGTTATGGGCCTCACTCAAAGGAATAGCTGGTGGGCGCTAATTTTGGATTGTCTAAATTTAGAACGAGCTTGAGCAGTCAAATCAAGGTTTGAGGGAATTTACATATGCAAGTACAAACTTTAAAACTATTTAAATCCAAAGCAAACAACCCAAAACAATTAAACCTCTTAAAATAACTCCAACCGAACCCCAAAACTACATATTTTTTGGGGGTTTTAGGGACTTTGAACTCAACCCAAGCCCCAGAACTTCATCCCCGTCCTCATTTTTGGGGATTTTCTAAAGTGAGTCCCTAAATATGGGGACTCACTGTAGCAAATTCCCATAATTTTAATAGTTTTTTTTTATTTCACTTCTCTCGTCATTTCCAACTTCTCTTTTCTAAATGAATGAAATAAATTGTTTTATATAATTTTATTATTAAAATATTGAAAGTTGGATTTGATGTGACAATTAAAGATATTTTTAGAGACTTGGGTTGGAGTTGAATAGGAATAGGACATTAATTTTTAAATAAAATTGAGTATTAGTTTTAAGGTTTTGGAGCCCTTGAGTTTTCATCAAACCAAAACAGAAACTTAAGCAACAAATACATCAAATGTAATTAAATTGGGGATCAGTTACATAATTAATACTTGGGGATTTAAATTGTCCTAGGATCATGTTGAATATCAACTCTACCCTAAATTTACTTCACGGGAAATTAAGGGCCCAATTGTTGCTAATGTAATCAATACTAGGTAATTTTTTGAAGTAATTAGTCTTAAGGATCCTGAAACACAACTTGCCTTTGGAAAAAAAAAACTTTCCTTTGGTGTGGATCACCTATAAAAAAAAATACTCATATCCACTCTACACGTGGGGTAGGATGTAAATCCTATCCCTAACCACTTTTATCGACCTAGTTAGATTGCTCTAAGAGCCTATAATCTTAGATTAAATCCTACTGAAGCCCACGTGGAAGATTAGACATGAAGATGTATAGTTAAGGTCTCTAAGTAAGTGTTCTAATCACCTAATCATACAATTAAACAAAAACTCATTCAGTTCCCCTTAAACACAATCTCAATTTCAAGTTTAGCTACTGATTTTCATGTAAACACATTCAGTCACAATCAAAAATACATGAGACTATCAAAGTAAACCATAGAAACACAATAGAGATGAGATAAAAGCAAAGATAGTTTACTATAACGAAGAGATGATTACAATCCTAACATTCTCTCTCTCTCCCTCCCCTTACAAAAACCTAAGCATTTCTTATTTATACCTATCCACTATAAGAAAGGGGAAAATGAGAATTTCTTGCTTCAGTTGATTCTTCTGTTTCAGGTTCTCTCTGTATCTCTCATTTCAAATCTGATAGTGATAGCTAGAGATAGCTTGCATTTTGATGAAACTTAAGACCTTTTCGATCGCCTCTTCAAATCTGTCTCTCCCAATCGCGACCTTACTCTCACTCGCTCTCTATTCTTGTTCCATTGCTTATTCTGATCTCATTCATCTTCGGACTCCGTTGTTCCTTTCAACAAACTCTTGACTCTTCTCTCCAGAATCGGTACTCTTTTTCGGAGATTTGATATGTCTTCACGAATTTCTCCTGACATTTTCACTCTCTCCATTTTAATTAATTGCTTATGTTGTTTAAACTATTTAGATTTGGGTTTATATGTTCTTGGCAAGTTCTTCAATTTAGGGCTTAAACCTGACACTACCACCTTTACAACTCATCAATGGCTTCTGTGGTCAATGTCTCATTTCTGAAACTCTTTTCCTCTTCCGCAAGATGGATGTTTTGGCCAAGCAAATGATTTTGGAAACACATGACCCCGTGCGATTTTCGTTTTTCCCTATACATAGGAGACTTGTTTTCAAACCTAGAGAGCCTCTCCTGAGTAATTTTTGAGATTTATAATTTTGTGAGAGATTTCGGTTTGTATGATAGGGATAGAGTAGGAACGAGGTTTCAAGGATTCTATGTGTACTATTCATGAGAATTCGAAGTTTTTATGAATATTGGTTCATCAATTGAGTTTTATCTCTCTATTCTCTTTTTTCTCTTTATGAATATTTATACTTATCTCATGAACATGTTTTTTTTCTATGAGTAATTAAATCTCTATTGATTTGGGGCATGGGTTGAATTCGTAGTGTAGGGATGCTTTAATCGGTTTTACATGCATATAGCTCTGCGTTAGGGAGTTTTCAATTAATTGATCTTAATGTTTTAATCTCTTTTTGAGTTTGATAATTGATCTAACTTATAAAATTAAGGTTTACAAAACATAACTTGTAAGTGGAACTAAAATTAATTGGAACTTGGGTTTAAATCTTAGCTCTAATTGGTAAGATTAACACGAGTGCAATAGCCATAAGCTCACCCCTAAAATTTGGAGGAATTCACAAGACTTGATTAACTTAAATCTTTTAGACCAGACCATCGTAGTTGACTTAGACTCTCTAGTATCTAACACAGAACTTCTTGGTAGATTAGGAAATTTCTGTTGCCTCCCTATTTAAATAAAAGTAACATCCTTTATGCATACTTATTGATTATTGTATCCTGAATCTATTATGTGATTCCTATACCCCGAATCATATCTCTCTCTACATTATCTATCATTTTAATTTAAACTGCTTTCTAAACAACTATTTAATCGATTGACTGTGATTAGTCATAAAAACTGAATTTGAGTGCTTCAACTTCTTTTTCCCTATGTTTCAATAACTTGGGTACTTAATCTGTACTTACCTATGATTACTTGTGATCAGTACACTGGCGATAGTGGTGGACGGACACATATAAAAATATACATAGTGTTTTCACCCGTCAGTCACCTAAAATTTATTTTTTCTCACCGTTACTAACAATGTTAGTTTTATATTTTATATTTATTAATTTTCATAAATCACCAAAATATTCTTCTATTTATCATTTAACATTACCAAAAAGCCCTTGTTTGTTTGGAGTTCAAATTTTCATTCAAATACCATCAAAACTTCACCAAAATGCTATCGCAGGAAGTAGACCCAAAAAGTCACAAACCTTAATTCCTTCTATGAACATCATCGTGTATAGTTAACCAAACAAACTAAGAACTCATAGCATAATCCATCCAAATTTGATAAATCAAACAAAAATGCCACTTTATTCCACCTAAAAATCAAATCCCTCTCGAATAGATAAAAAATTTAAAAAGAACCACAAATTGTACCGCATGATTAAATCTAACGAACTAAAAAATCCAACAATCAAAGAACACACACACCGCGCACACACACAGAGATGAACCGTATTGTGGGTGAGAACAGATCGCCCAAACTCGGGTTTTGGGATCTCATCCAAGGGAGGGAACGGAGATGCGCGCTCATGTCGTCCCGAAAGAAACGAAGGCAACTAAAGCTCGGTAGAGGACATATTTGGGGTTCGATCGTGATTAGGGAAAAACGGTTATTCCCTCTATCAACGATCCTTTCCCTCCTTGTTTCTCAGATGACGTTTGCTGCCATTTACCTGGCTCTCGCGATTCTAAGTTTTTCAACTGATTTTATCTTTTGCTACTGGGAAATATAAAAACTGTTTTCAGAGAGACGCGAACAAAGTTTTTCAATTACTGCCATTTACCTATGCTTTCGCCAACACACCTCTCTGCGGCCGCAAGCTCCGTGTCGTTGTCATCGACGATAGATCGTCTGGATCCTCCTATATATATTCATCAAATTTTTATGGATTGTGCCATGCTATTGTACTTGTTAAAACTGAGTTATTAACTTGTTTGGTTAATTTTCATTAAAGGAATTAGGGTGGGGCACTGCGCGATGCGCGGTGCTACTTTTGAGAACATGCCTAACGATTATTTAGTGAAAAATAACATGACACAGACATAAAAACACACATTAGAACGCAATACACACACACAAGTGGAATGTAATATAACACATAAACATAGAATACATCGTTGAAAACATTAATGACAGATGATGATATACATCTTGAAGCGCAGGTTAATAATATCACGCTCAGTAATACGTAAAAGAAACGTCACACACACTAATAACTGCCAAACAGTCGAGTTAAATGTGTATACTATACATACGCGGGCACTCCGCGCCTGACGGAATATATAAAATAGTTACGTGTTACAAACACAAACAAACAGATAGTACTTGAAAATGACAACGTATCAAACAACTAATATCTGGCCACCACTGCCAGATGGATTGATGTTTCTAAAAATCTCGCGGTATACAATATTTTTATCAAGCAACAATCGTGCACGTATTCGCCGACATTCATTATTGTTAGCCCATTGCGCGATGTAACTCGTGAAATAGCGACATCCAGTTGACCATATGCGAATTTTTTTGTCTATTTTAATTAACTTGCAATTTAAAAATTGTTACTAAGCGTGTATTGAATTTTTGCTTAGATGCAACCAACATAAATCAAAATTTAGCAACTAAGTCAATAAACATGAGAAACACTGTACTTAATACTTGTCGTAGAAACCCCAACTGATTTCCTAATTTCATCTTGCAACACCTTCATGATATCCTCCAAAATTGACTTTCTTGATTCATGGAAGAGACCTTCGGTAGATAAGGCAATTTCTTTTCTCATCCCAACATTAGGATTGCAACTTCTGAGATTCCATTTGCTTCTGTCATGACTTTTTCAATGTTTGTCTTCTTCTTAAATGACCTCCTGCTGAATAGGTAACGCCCATCACACACCTCATCTTCTGCTATGTTTCACACTCTTCAATAAATTTGTTCACATCCTCACTAATTCTCTATGTTTTTTTTCCAGTTAATGGTATGTGATCTAATCATTTCCACATTACAAAAATCCCAATTCCCCAAACCCAAAATCCACAATTAGGTCAAAAAATTGAATTTCCCTATCCCTAACTTTTCTAGAAACCAAGCATCAAAAATCCCCTAAATCGAAAATAATAATAATAACCTGTAACTTGGACCAAAAATACAAACTGTAACCCCCATACCAGTTAAAACAAAAGCAGGCTATAGATGATTTATCAAAACCTCGATTCACCTCCAGAGGAACTCATAACCAACAGTCAAACTTATAGTCAGAGGAATATTTGCCCTAAAGAAGGGTCCATACAATGAAATGGTGACACACCCCGTCCTTAGGTTGTAGAGATTGAAACTTTCAGATGTGAACTAAGATCAAGGCAAAGTAACGACTGAACCACAAACTCTATTCAGAATATTGCAACCAAACTTGAAATCATAAGAGGGAATATTTTTAATCTTTATTCTCACGTCACCAGAACCCAACACATATCTACATAAAGACGTGCCATCACCTATTTCATAACTTTTTTATCAAGTTCAACCATCTTTATATCAATAATATCATGATAATAGATGTACTCAATCTTCTTCAAAATGTGTCCACTCTTGCAAATGAATGCATTTTGCTTTTGCAATGAAAAATCATGCTTCATAAATTCTTATATTAAATAAATCGTAGTCATGAACCAAAAATATACTCCTATTTCACTACCCGATCCCTATGCGTAAAACTGATGCAGACATTTTAATCATGTTCTGAGAAAAAAAGTATTGTCATTTCTCATAGTTGTCATGTAGAACTATGGAAAGACTTATTTCAACACCAATAAAACAAGATAATGTCGGGATACACATCGTAAAAAACTAATACATTGATGACATAAAACTCCACCTCACATGAAATTCAATGCACAAAAAGTTGCTATCAGAACTCTTGTCAACAATGACAGATGTAAAGGTGTTGAACGACATGTAATTATTCAGTTCCTGCAAAAGAATATCATAATGCACATCAAGATGAGGATACACATCCATATAGGAAAAATAACTTCAAGGGAAATGACTGTATTAAATTCTAAGTAATGCATATTGGAGCAGAAAAATAGTTGAATCATCACACCCGCATTCTTTCATCATTCTCAATTTAAGAATATACAAAAACTTCAGCCCAAGAGATCAATGATATGCAAAAATCCACACCTCATTTGCTACTCACACTCACTAACGTAGTAACCATGAAATGTGAATTATTGAGGTCATAGTTGCACTCATAAATAAACAATTTTTCAAATTAAATAACCATAAAACACTCCACTCTTTTCAAAGCTTAAGGTATAGAATCAGAGAGGTTGTGGGCAGTACCTTATTGTTCACTTTGCAAAACTCGAGTCTCCATGTGAAAATGCAATACCATGAAATGAATCTGCACGAATGGAGAAGTCGTACCATTCCCTACTCCGTCACTCTTATGTGATAATTCACTTCAAAAGCTATACTCAAATGAAACATGTCCAAAAGACATTGTCCCAACCATTTTCAACAATATAACTAAAATTAAACAAAACCCTAATATCAATTTCAAAAACCAAGTGAATGAAAATCCTAAAACCCATTAAAAATCGAAACTTAATTAATGGGGAGATCGAGAGATTGATTGAGGACGTGTACCCTTTTGTTCAATGCCATGATCGAAGAAGACAATGATCGTCGGATCTCCCTCCAAACTACTCAACCGAATAAGTATCCCAAACCTAATAAAAGTCAAACAAAACTTGAAAAAATCAAACCTATTAATTGGGTTTGATTGGATTGGTGTCTGGAAAAGTAAAAGAAAATTGTATGATCTTTACAAAAATTAGCTCACTTGAACATTTATATTAAATAAATGTATAATAAAATAAGTAAACATTCATGATATAAAAAAACTTATGCGGGTTTATCAAGTTTTAAACTTGTTACTTATTCTTATGCAGGGTGATGCCAGTAACTATAAGTAGTCATCCAGCACGAAAGCCCTGTCTACTACAAAACAACAGAAAACTGATTAAAATTAAAACACGGCCAATAAATCAACCTCCTAATATTTAAACCTTGGTAGTGGTGTTATCTTATTGTATGGTATGCCGAGTTGAATAAGAAAACTTATTGGGAGGGGCTTCTTTAAATGGTGTGGTGTCAAAATTCCTGATGGTGTAAACCTCGCCGGTGATCAAAAGACTTCTATACTTTCGAACCATGTTTCGCCACATTAATGTGCCCCGTCAACACAAACAGTATTATCAATCAGCTATCGAGAAAAACACAAAACATGTGTAGAATGGATTAAAATTCTAACCTCTGCATCGACTAACACCATGTCAAGGCTAATCAACTCATTTTTTGTGTGATTATTGCCTCCAACACTCGACTAACCCTCACCATAATGGCACAACGTTCAATACCTCCTAAAAACCAATCCCAAATTATGCATTTAATTATTTCACTATTTTAACAATATAATGTAGCATGGATTTTCAATCACCAGCTAAAAACGATTTCAAATGAGTGTACTCCATTTTATAATTGCATGACACGATAGAATGTATTAATAATCTGAGAGCATCACCAATGGTAAGCTATATTTAACGTAAAATTTATGTTATATGCTATTTTTTAGCATTCATATACTATTTTATTCCAACCACATATGTTATATGTTATGTGTTATTTGTTGTATGTCATTTAATATTTTAATAATAAACAAAATAAAATATATTATTTTATTGTATCATTATGATTATTTATTTCGTTAATTGGTATAAGTAACATTTCGATGATAAAATAGTAATAAAATAATACTTTTTTTTGGAGAGACAAATGACATATGTTACATTTAAATGCCAAATATGCCATGTAAATATAACATTTGCCAAAATAGCATATTGTTGGAGTTGAATAACATATTTTGCATTGGAGAGACAAATATAGCATGTGTTGGAGATGGTCTGAGATGTTGTGACAATATCAGGTTGTTGATAAGGGTTCCATATTTATACACCGAAAAGACATGTACATTAAAGAAAATTACTGATGCATTTAGTGCTTTTTGCTACTGCGAAAATGGCCAATTCAATTTAACGTGAGTGTTATGCGCACGTAACAGGTTTCACTGGTGTTTCAGAACTGATCTACCACCAATACAAGTCTTTTTGAATGTCAATTATTATTGTTTGAATGTTAATTAATTTCATGTTTCAACAATGTTAAAAAGATTAAATAATAGGTTTCAGTGATAGGTAGTAACATATCCCGCCACTATCAATTAGTTTTGGTAAAAGAACTAATGGCAATTGCCCACCCTGGCCATACATATTCTAATCAATACCAGAATGTCAATTATTATCGTATGAATGTTAATTAACTTCCATTTATTGAAATTTGAATGTTTCATTAGTTGGAAAGTCATATTTAAATTATGGGATGCACTCCGCTGGAAACTAGTATTGAAATAGGAAAACAGGAACAAATTTCAGCCGCTGGATCAAATATGATCAATGGCTGTCATAAATAACTATTTTTTCTGAAAATTAAATCAATAAACATGCTAAAGGAAAAATCCGTCATTCTGCAATCACAAATTCTGAGCAGAAACCGTTCACGATTCCGATTCAGAAACTGTTCGCGATTCCGATTTAGTCGAGATTCTGAACACGACTGATCGCGATTTTGCACGCGATTCAACAACAACTGGTCGCGATTTTGCAGCAATTTGTGGCGATTCTGCATCAACAATGACGATTCATCAACCGATCGGTCGATATTCAAGAATCGATGGTCCAAATTCCAATTTAATCTGTCAATTATGTGATTTATCTTGATTTTCTTTGTTGATGGAGCAGTCAATCAGTCATTGTTGATTGTTCTTCGTGAATTCTCAACAATGCCGTGTCTGGTGTGAAACACGTTTCTAGTTTTAGTTTAAAATTGCTCTAATTGTGGCAACATACTGAAATTTCAATATTTATGCATTAACTATCTGAAACATGTTCTGGTTTTCAACAAATTCTCAAATTTTAGCTTATGCAACAGATTAATGTTCCAGAAACATGTTTCATGTTAGATGATCTTCTAGAAACACGTTTCAGGTTTGGTATTGTTTTTTTATTGTTTGATAAGTTAACAATTCAATGCATGATTCAAATTGCAGGAACTGTTTTCCAAAGAGGTGGCGATTAAGTTTTTCATTGGAAACTGAATTGCCACCTCTTTGGAAAACAGTTTTTGCAAGTTGAATCATGCATTGAATTAGATTGACATAATATATATTTAAAGAGTTTTCCACACATTTCATCAAAACAAACATCAATCCTGAGTGTTTTACCATGGATTCTCCAACTGACTCGACAGATAGCACAACAAGGAATACATAATCAGAGAATTGACTTATAGAAGCGCGGAAGAGATGGTCTCAGGTTGAAGAAGAGGAGAAGAAGAGGCAAGCAATGAAAAGAACTACAAATGAAACACCGTCACCTCCAAATCCAGCATCATCAAACTTAGATGGAATTTGAACTAGTCTGGATCGCAAATTAAATCGTAAATATTATGATAAGAAGAAGCTACTTGGTGGAATGAACGTTGAGGAGACTACAACAAAGAAGGCACGTCGGGAATATGTTGGAAAGGAGAAAGCAACAACACCAAAAGAAGCAAGTACACCGAAAGAAGCAGCTAGGGCAGCAAAGGGGAAAAATATTGTCGATGACACCAATAACGATGTCTCCTCTACTTGGCATTTTATTTGTTTTCAGTTTTATGTAATGATTTGTTTTCAATAAAAATCTGTCATGTTCCATACACAAATCTACAATATTTTTCAGAAAATAATCAACAAACAATATGAAACATGTTCCTAATAGTAATTCAGAAACTACGAATCAATAAGAAAAGAACACTAAAACAAGTTTTGGAGAGATCATTTCACCAAAATGAGCATATATCAAGATAAAAACCATTGATATCAGGCTTTTACAAAACTTAGACACAAATCTGACATTTTGAGTTGTCTGAAACACCTTTCTAACAATAACTGAGAAACTATGAATCCATGAGACAGGTTTTGGAGAGGCAATTTCACCAAAATGAGCACATATCAACATAGCGAAGCAATTGACAAAAATCTATTTTACAATAATTTCACACAAATCAGAGAGTTGGAATAGTCTGAAACATGTTCGTAACAGAAATTGAGAAACTATGGATCCATGAGAAAAGAACACTGATAAATCACTACTCAATTTTAGTAAGTCTGAAACATGTTTTTAACAGTTGCTGAGAACATGTGACAATGAAAATGGCCACTTGTTTACAAAAACAGTATTGATCATCCATCCACAAAGATTTGAGAAGTGTGTAACAAGGGTTCCCCAGGTTTAATGAGGGGACAGGGTTCCATACTATACTCAAGGGGGAAAAGTGAACCTTGTCGGTGAAAAGGTGTAACGAGGGTTCCCCTGGTTTAACGAGGGGACTGGGTTCCATAATATACCCTAAGGGGGAAAAGTGAACACTGTCGTGGATAAGGTTTAATGAGGGTTCCTCGGGTGTAACGAGGGTTCCCCGAGTTTAATGAGGGGACCGGTTCCATACCATACCCTAGGGGAGAAATGTGAACCTTGTTGGGGAAAAGGTGTATCGTGTTGGGGAATGTAGGATCTATTTCATGGCAGCGGAAGCATTTAAAACAAGAAATAACTACAATTCCCGTCCAGGATCATATATAAATTACCAAATTAATCAATGGGGGATTTGAACAATATAATTACCTCAAATCGAATCCAAAAGTATCCCGAATCGGTCTACTCTCCAAGGTATCCACACAAACAAGCAGATCGAAATCAGTTATAGAAGACCTACTAGAATTAACTATAACATAGGAGATGGGATGGAGAAAAATGAAGAACTCTCTGAGAGAAAAAACTTTTGTTCTGTGTCGTATGTGTTTCTTTTCTCAAAATGGTTCTGATTAAAGGCTGTTTGGCGCACTGTCACGGACCCCGTCATGGTCCCGTGTCCAACCCTAGGTCGCCCTAGGTCGTCACATACCCGGTCACGGTTCCGTGGCGCAAGTGGTGTGCCGCCCATGGCCCCTTGTCACGGTCCCGTGACCAAACCCTAGGTTCCGTCACAGACCGTGGCCAATTTGCCACTGCCTTAATCTTCTCAATTGCTCTCCCACTGCTCCATGCTTGTCCTTTGTGTGTGACCTTATAGACTCATGTCCCATTGGCAGATCAGCGTGACATACCGTATTGATCTAAGAA
>JAYMTP010006139.1:0-12434 GCA_036897365.1 Geranium brycei | reverse complement strand
AAACACACCAAGGATAAAAAATATCAAAATATTGGCTCTAAAAACCAAAACAGGGTGAAAAGCACGCTAAGAGGGAGATTATTTGGGTTCAGAACAGGACACAAATGGCCCACATCAATAAGCAAAAAAATGAAGAATCATATAACATATCATGGAAACTGACAAAACAGAAGCTAATACGCACAACTACACCATAAACACCATGATCGATTGTTTGCGATGACACACGGAAAAAATGAAAGACTAAATCAACATTTACACATCTTATATACAAATAAAATGAAATATATGTCATAACACTATTACACAATGACTGTCCAATTGTCTGCTTGTGATTTAACATGCACAATAAACATCCAAACAACAAAATTAACATATAATTTAGCCCAACAACAAAAGCACCCAGCAAAGATTAGCCCGTGGCCATATCCTAACATCATGCATATACCCCATTTTGACCAATCACAACAGTATGAACAAAATCAAATGCTATAAATTACTTTAAACAAGAACGGACTGTAAATTTCAAATGATGAAAACGTATATCAAACATGATGCATTAGACCGTTAACTTCTATTAACATGCAACACAAATCACCAAAAATACACTACAAAATCTTGATCTACGCTACTACTATAGTTGAAGTAAGATAATTCATTCTTACCAGTCCTCTTGTTCTTGGGTGTGTTAGCACTCCTTTGGGATTTCTTCTTTGTGGCAGTTATTACAAACCTAACTCAAGACGCAACTATTTGTAAGCACTGAATATCTACTTGCAATGATGTACTTTGTAACTGTTGAAACCTATTTAAACAAAAATGTGGACATACCGTAACTTGATTAGGGTTATGGGCACATGATCGTGGAAGATCGAGTTTTGTTCGAGCTGGAGGATTCTAGACGATTACGCCGCTAATAGATTTCCAAATCTTTGAATGATGGAAGATTTAGTTTCCTTCGAGCTGGATTATTCTAAAAGATTGTGCAGCTAATTGATTTTCGAAAATTTTAAATTTGCATAAATTTCGATGTAACTATCACCACCAAATCAATAAATAATTTACGTTGACTTGCCACTATGATACAATCAAATCTTGTTCGTCCAATCCAAAAATGAACGGCCGAGATCCATTCGGACGTTTGCATGTTACTCACTCGTTTGTAGTAGAGTGTGACCCTGAGTTTCAAACCTTTGAATTGACAAACTTTTTGTAATAGTTATGGACTTTAGGTTGATAATGTTTGAGCCTTTTAACAAAACATATTTTCTTCTCACTTTGTTTGTTGTTAATTAATTCATCTGGCTTGTTTTATTATTGATTATAATTATTTTTACTAATTTTTGTATGAGTTACATTAAGATTTCTTGTTTTTCATTAATTTTTTGTTTTGTTTATTATAATTTATTAATTGAACTTTTACTAACCATTGAATTTTTTTCAATTTTCTAATCAAAGTTATGATGAGATTGAGGGCAAGGTTGTGTTGTTTGATAAACGAGTCAAGCTCAAGCCTAACTTATAAGAGTTTGTAAGGCTTGAAAACCGATTGGCTTCGTATTATATATACATGGAAGTTAAATTCGAACTCAACTAAAAATTAAATAATCAAGCTCGAATAAGTTTTTTTTTTATATGCATTTAATAATTATTTTGTTATTAAAATTAATTATATTATTAATGAAATTTTGTGGATCCGCTACTGCATACACCTAATCCTTTAATAGTATAGAAAATCATCTATTTCAATCTCCGGCGCACACATCTTTCTCTCAACTTTCTTTTTTTAGTTTTATCTTGACCCCTCTCCAATTGCATATTCAACCGTCATTCTCCTTCATGGATGTTTTCCTTCCTCTCTCCTTTTTCCAGTAGTTCAAGATGTGTGGTTGGATATTAATGGTAGCCGATGTTAGAATAAAGAGGGGATGCACTGCTTAACAAATGGTGCTTTAGATACAAATATAGGAATACATTACATCCATCAGATGTAATTTATTAATGGCCGAGATTAATCACTAATTTTATGAATTAGTATACAATAAAACCAATCAAAAGGGTACGGTGGTAATTCCATGAATTGATGCTAATTAATTAGGGACGTTATAATAGAAAATTATGTTCTATTTGTGCACTATTCTATATAATTTAGCGATCTTCATTTTGTCTTTTTTTTAATATGCGAAGCTTCGATACCATGGATCTTTCCACTGTCCATTGCCACGAAACCGTGACCAATCCGTCGTGCCTCCAAATCCAATCCGCCGTGCCCGCCGTTAATATGACGCACCTCCGAATACAATCCTCCACGCCCGCCGTCAATATGACCTGCCTCCAAATTCAATCTGCCACACATCCGTTCGTCGGTATCTGTAGAGCCATCGACTCCGCCTTCGTTTCTGGCAAAACGTGAGGTAAGGTAAACATGGATTCTCCTTTTTCGATTTACTGATGTCTCCTTGGTTCCGCAACTACTAGATCTAGGACGAGCCAGAACACGGAGATGTAGATGATGGGGGTTGTCAAACCCCGACGCACAAGTATTATGGATTTATTCATTGTGTTTTTCGTTGGCTTAATGGTCAGCGAATTATTGTATTGGGCTCAAATATAGTAATCGAAGACTCTACTAAATCGAATCATGAAGGACCAGAAGACTTGAATGGTGTTCCAATCGATTTATCAAAAGCCGATATTGGTGCATTGATAGTGTCATATGTTTCCATTGTTCCATGAACAATATATTTATTGATATTGTTCCATGAGCAGTGTTATATGCTTCCATTGTTCCATGTAAGTTATTTGTATTCTCGTTTTTTCATGGGCACTGTCAAATTCTTGCATTGTTTCATACTCATGATTATTATTTCCATTGTTTCATGGAAAATGTCATATGGTTGCATTGTTCCAAATGCATAATTTTTATTTACATTGTTCCAAATGAATATTAACGATTCATTACTGACATTCAAATTGCACAATAAAATCATGGAAATTATTTATAAATGAATGAAATCATGTAAATAAAATCATGGAGTCACTGTACATGGGGAATGGAACAATGAAAATTGGGTAATTGAAAGCATGAAATATTAAACACATCATTGAATTCATAATGGGACAACGAAACCATGTAATATTTGAGTCATATAGTATGGCGGATGGAATCATGCCATTATGGAAAACCAAAAGCATGTGATAGTAACAATAGAATCATGGAATGAATGATACATTAAATAAGTGTCTGTACAATTGAATTATGGACGAAATGAAATCATGGAATTATGGATAAAATTGAAGCATGGAATATTACATTTCAGAAACTACTTAATGGCACAATGAAATATTACATTTCAGCAACTACTTAATGGACGTCTATGGACTAAACAAAGAGGAATATCGGTGGAGAAAAAGGAAAGAAGATATTGTGGGCAAATCAGCAAAAATAAGGGAAAAGAATCTCTATTCAAATTGTATAGGACGTATTTTCCCTCTCATCAAGACATTACGTGCGTTATTAGGCAAGGAAGACACATTAATTACGCTATGTGACATTGCTAATTTGGTTTCATCTTAACCATTGATTCTCAGACCATGCGGTAACCGTGTATTTATATATTTGTACCTGAATATACCATTTGTACGCAAATATACACCGAATAAAGAGATCATTACACGTAATTGCACTTAATATGACACGATTTACAACTTACTACATATATATAATGAAAAGTTTATTTTTGGCTCACTTAATTACAAATTTTTTACACATTACTCTTTTCCATCCAATTTCACTTATTTTGCTATGATTTTTTTAAATGACCAAAATACCCTCATCTACATCTCTCTTAGTGACTTTTCCCTCTCCTCTGCTCTCCTCTCCAACTCTTATCTTTCATATATCTTAAATTATTTTCTTTCCATAATTTGTGACCACCACCATGACTTTTCCCTAACCAATTCTTATTATTATTTTAGAAGAAACATAAGTGGCAACCTCACACCACTATTAGAGAGAAGATGATCAAATCTTGGGTAAGATGAGTGGACAGCAAAGGAAGTGAAGCAAAGCGATGGCGGCACGATATGGTCCTTGGTAGGGAGGTTGAAGCTCCAATATCACCTCTTCACGCGTTGTTGGTGGGATTGGGAGAGATCAGTGTTGGATCGAAATCACCACCATTCGATATTCGCCGCCCTCACTCAGCACACCAGCAACTCCTCAAACAATTTAGGGCCCAACCATAGCTACTCATTCTTAGCTTGCTGAGAAGGAAAAGAGTCGCAGGTACTTGAGGGTATTTTTGGGATTTTACTATCTATTACTTAATTAGACGTCGTCGTTTTAGCATTTGAGTTACTGTCGGGGCCACGCTGCACTGTTGTCTTCTTCTTCCTCATGCTCATCGTGTCCGGACAGAGTGCAAGAGAGTGGAGCAGAGGCTGCGTTGCAAGGGACTCACGCGTTAGGGATTTGAATGTTTCTTATGTATTTGGGATCAAGTTTGGTCATTTATCAATACAATCAGCTCGTCCTATCTATTGCAATTTAGTTTTTTTAATTTTTGGAGTCCTACCAAGCCATTCAATCTAGAGTTTCATGTTGATACAACAATGAATTTCTGGAACTTCTAGGGTTTGTTGTTGTTACAGTAATGGATTTATGTTGTTTTCATTTGTGTATGGATTGGGAATTTAGAGTCAAGTATGTTAGGTTGAGATCTTATTGCTGGGCATCATAATTTTGTACTTCCTTTTCGTGTTGTTTAATTGAATTGCTATAATTGGGCATGCTAGTCCTAAAATGAAATATTGTCTCTCGTGGAATTGTATATCTATATTGTCGATTTGAGATTTGGAAATCAGACTTGATGAACATAATTACATTTGGAAATCTGATTCAAGACCAAAGAAAGAAAAAAAGGAAATCATATTCAAAACCAAATAATAAGGAAAAAGTAAGAGAGAATTATAAACTTAGGGATTTAAATGGAAGGCATTTGTTTGGAAATTTGATGATTAGTCGAGAGTATTTAGATTTCTTATACTTTTTTCAAAAAAAATTCGTCCAAAATTAAAAGTGTTAGAGAAAAATGTATAAACGATATTAATTGAGTTGAAAATAAAATTTTTATAATAAGTATAGTAAATTGTAAAACGCGTCATATTAAATGTTGATGTGGTTGCATCCGAGTACACTTTTATTATATATTTTCCCACAATAAAGAGTATTTTTCCCTTAATATTGTACAAATAACTATCCTTATGTACCATTATGTATTCACGGGTTGTTGAGTGTTTGTCATGCAGGAACATGTCATTTCTGGATGGCCTAACTTTGTCATTAGAGCTTCAAGTAGGGCAAAACTATACGCCAAATTGAAGAGGATTCGAATGTCTACAACTTTGCTCAAGAAAGATTTTGCAAATTTTGACGTATGGGGCATGTCATGCCTTGATTTGTAACGGCCGTGACATGAAAATTCCCCAAGGCTGCGACATCAGCCAAAATTTGCCGAATTGGCAGATTGCAAGAGCATGTCATGGGCTGGATATCACGGATGTGACAAATTTCAGCCATATGTTTATGAAAGGCAAATAATGACCTAATTTTTGGCATACTTTATCCTAGAGCATACAAGTGACGACCAGAGACTCACAAGGTGATAGGGGGAATTAAGCGTCTAGCGCAACACTTTACGTCTCCTTTCCCAACATGTGCATCAGTACACAGTCATGCCAAGTAAATTTATATTCCGGTTTAAATTCAGGTCAAATCCATAGGTTCTAAAATGGGATCTCTTATTCAGACAATTCACATTCTCTTTTCGGTTAAAAAGTAAAATAAAAATAACTACTCAATTTGTTGGATTTTTGTTTAGAGACTGATGAAATTAAAATATGGTTAATTATAAATTAATACTAGGATATTAGAGTTCAACGGTTCAACTAGAAACCACAGATGCTAGACCCACAGCTTAAAGTCAATCCAAGTTTGCAATTCAATTACTTAACACGATGAAAATGAACTTGTGTTATTAATACACTATCCGACTCTCAACTTTGGGTAGTGCCTAATTTTGGATCGACGATTCTCTAGAGATTGCAAATGACTTGGTTATAGAGTAACAGTAAATGATAGCCCACTCTGTTAAATCACTGATACTGTAAAAAAACAAATTTACTTCCATTCACTCCGAATGCAATGAGAATATGGTACGAGTTCGAGAACTCCCTTGACTTTGAACATCTACCTTCACTGTTCCAAAGGACAATGGCAATAACAAGCCTCTAACTGCAGTACATCCATCTCAATCATTTTAAAATCAAGAAATGGCTTCATATAATCTCTCATTCCAAAATTCCAACTGCAAATTTGCCTTCCACTCTAACCAAGCCCACACTAAACTGAAAACAAAATGAAGAGAAAACAAAACTATGATTTTCTACAGTGAATTTGGTGTCTATTCTATTTAGCCAACTCTCTGATCTGATGAATCAGTCAGCTGTCCTCGCACTGCAAGCTAATTTTGATGTTTCTCAGAGTACATGATATAAGAGTGTTTACAGATTCTACACACTCCATGGTTAGTTTAGCTGTGGGAGAGGTATTTGTCAGTATTTGGAATGCTATAGTCAGCAATGACCCTCCCTCTGTGCTCTTCTCCTCCTGCCTTGAACTGATCACCATAGGCCTCGACTCCACTCCATCCGCTAGTATTGAGAAGCCTGATGGCAATATCGCAATTTTGCTAGAGTCGCATCCTGTCATCACTGACTGCATTCCTGTTATGTCCACAGGAGCATACACCACCATGGATTCGTATCCGTTTGTGCAACTATCTTGAAGCACCCACACACTGTTCTCTTTTGATTTCATTGTCTGTACAACAAACAAACAAACAAACAGTTATAACTTCCATGCTTGTTTTGTTTGATTGCTGAGAAAATGTTAACAAGGAACTGAACCCACTTGGATAGAAACTGCATTGCCACGATCTTGTCCTTTGGCCAGGTTCGCTATGGATTGTACAGGTCCTCCATTCGACATAATGTCCCACTGGAATGAACAAAACAAAAATTTGTCAGACACTAGTCCCTTTTAAGTGTCCTGTATAATGAGTATCAGGTAAAATTATGATACCTCGCTGCGATGAGCTTCATCTCTAAGAAAATCGAAGAGGACGTGAGGAGAGACGGGCAACCAGACAGAAGACACTGCGCAAACGATGACCCCAACATGTTCTCCAGGGTCATTTAAGTTCTTCCTGGAAGATACCCTTATATCCTCCCCTGTTTTACTTGTGACCTTGGTCCATGTGTGATAGCTTGATGCTCCAATGGCATGGCAAAAACCACATGTCATTCTTTGCGCCAACTTCAAAATGCTTTTCCTCCCAGCCAGTGTGGCCACACCTAATGTTCAATTAGTAGGTAAGTTTTATCAACTACTTTCAAGCAAAACAAGGAGATATGGTCTGCTTCAATTGGACTCCACAATACTTTGGTCTGAGATATTTGGCTTACCGCTTGAATCCTTGGTGGGAACATTGGTTGCCATGAAGAAGACTAGCCTCTCACATTGGAGCTGCAGAGTTGCCATCCAATGCCTTGCACCAAAGGCAAGACCACTATTAACTAAGGTACGATACATGGTGTGGACTGTGCTTTTCTGGCACTCTAAGTGCTCGACCCATGTCACCTGAGAACCATGAAAGATGATGATGATGATTTAACTTGAGTGCGCAGCTGAAGGAAAAGACAAACGAGCAAAAATGAATGACAAATTAATACCTTGCAGTGACCATTGGATTTATCCTCAATGATGCAACCTGATGGGCGTTTTCTGCATTTCACAAGGGATGCATCAATGTTATCTTCCACTTTGTCAACAGAGACATCGACAATTGCCCACTGTTCTGCACTCAGTTGCTTGCAGTATCGGACGAAGTACACTTCTCTGGTTGGCACCATAGGTGTAAGCATTTGCAATTCTGCAAACATCTGTGAGGGATCCACATAAAACATATGGAGTTCATTATCATAAAGCTACATTTAGTAAGAAACTATTCATTTTTTTCACTTTGGCAGTAGTGTTTTACTGCATTAAATTATATTTCAATAGGTAGTTGCTCATAATAACTCCAAAATGATGTTAGGTACTTTTGCCATTATTATTGCATATTTTGACATTCAGTTGTGTTCGGTTGCTAGCTCAGAAAAGTTGATAGGAGGCTCTCAATCATACAGTTGATGAAACCAAGTTCAATAAATAAATTTATTATTGCGACTCCACTCCTTGTAACTTTCTCAGTATCCAAACAACAAATGGTCAAAGTTAACTTACCAAAAGTACTGCTCCATTTCTGTTAGGGCCTTCACCATTGCTGATAACATCAACTGTGGCAGCCTTTGAGATCATGGACGGAAACATTTCCTTCCATTGATTCTAGGAGAACAAATGTCACAAAAACGGTATGAATTATGAGAACAATTCAGACAGGATAACACATTACACGCAGTTAAATAATTTGAGAGGCACGTTTTATTTCTTACCACATCCATGAAACTCTGAACTAGCCGTGGAAGATCCACAAAGACAACTCCAGTCTCCCGGGAGGCCTCAATGGATCTCTTTGGCCTTCCACTGCTGGGATTCTCGACAGGGAACTCCTTCACATACTCATCGTAATTAAGTATCTCGCGACCAGTCTCAACGCTCCTAATCCAGAGTGGATCCCCAGCAGAAGCCATCTTCTTGAGCTCTTCCATTGCCTGATTCACCGTGTCCATAATTCTTGACTTCTCAAGCCCGAAAATTCCAGTGATGAAATCCAAAGAGCTTCTGTTTTCTTGGTCAGCGCCTGCTGAGCATGATGGTGATGATGTTCCTGGTGGATACTTTCCTAATGCCACTCGAAGCTTCTCCACCTGAATAAAATGAATGGACAGACAGATATTAATTCTCTTTGCGCCCAAATAAATCGAGAAATAAGTATTAATGACATGAGTGCATTTTTCTTGTACTTGGGAAAAAAACCAGTCTATTTTGTTTGAATTTTTGATGAACCAAAGGTAGGCTTTTAAAAAATAAGTATAGTGATCCGAACCTCAGATTTGAGCCTGGCATTCTCAATTCGCAGTTGTTGTTCCTCAGTGGTTAGAGCAGTGTCTCGGGTAGTAGTTGCAGAGCCACAATTGGGACAACAAGCCTTGTTGATGGTCTCCCTCATGGCTTTATTTTCATCTCTGAGCTTGTCCATTTCTGTTTTCAACAGAGAGTTCTCATGACGCTCTTGGATGGCCTGTATGAAACAATTAAATTAAATATGATTAGGAAAGAGCATGAAAACGGTAGTAATTAATGATGAAAGAATTAGACGAGGATAAAAAGGTACCTTAATTTGTGTTCGTCGATTTTGAAACCAGAACTTGACTTGCCGGGGAGCAAGGCCTAACTGCTTACTAAGTTGTTGCCGCTGTTTCTCATCAGGATGTGGTGACTCCTTGAACAGCCTGCAAGATCAAATTTAACGTTCAAAGAATTACTAGAATAACAAGCAATGGTTTTGTAATTTTGTCAGTTTCTTTGTTTGTTAGGGTTTGTGAGTAGAAAGAATTAATAGAATAGCAGCAGCCTAAACAAACAAGCAGTGGACATACGCTTCCATTTCTCTGATTTGATCGGCGGTGTGCCTGTGATACTTTTTCCTCTTCTTTTTCTTGCTCTTGTTGTCGCCGTCGTCTTCGTCGTCGGGCTCTCCCTCGCCGTCGAAATCGTCGTCGGACCTGGACCTCACAGGCCCCGAGTTCTCGCTGCTAATCTCAACCGTGTCGTCTCTGCGGCTGGTGGCGGCGCCTGCTCCGCTTCCCTCGTCGCCTTCCTCCACCTCCATGTTGGACGCAGCAGCGGCGGCAGCTCCGGCATCGCGGAAGATTCCGGCCTTTGAATTCAAAAAAACAAAAATCAGAATCAAGTGAGGAAATGGAAATGGAAATGGAAGAGATTAGGTTGAAGATTACGAGGCTGAGGGAGAGGGCGGGGGTGGCGAAGAAGTCCTTGGTGCGAGAGGAGGGAGGAGGATTGTTGGACATGTCGACCAAGCCCATGGCAGAGGAGTCGGGGTTAGGGTTGAGGAAGGGTTGTTTTAAGAGGTGGAGGTGCTGCTGCTGCTGAGGGTGAGGGAGGTGGGAGGTCATGGTGGGGCCGGATCGATTTAAGGATATAAAACAAAATCGATGATACAATTACAATTGGGAATGGGAATGGGAATGGAGGTTTGGTTCCAGAACAAGGAGGGAGGGAGGGAGGAGAATATAAGGGTCGGGCTGGTAGGAGTTGACTGTTAGATACTATGTCTCAACACCCAACTAACTTTATTCCCAACTCCAACGGTATTTGCACCATTTTATACACCCCTCTTTTCCACCTCACTCCATTGCTTACATCTTTCTTTTTTCGCAATTTACCTACCTTAACACTTACTAACTATCATTTTCAATTTCCATGTGAAACTCTATTTCCATCTATAATCTTCTATAAATCGGTTTAAAATATTATCACTTGACTCACCACCTTAAGAGACTTAACAGAAGGTAAAAGACACTCATTAAATTTTTTAAAATAATTTGTTTTTATGATTTTGATTCACCACATTAAAATCATAACTATTCTAAACATTAAATGATTGTAAACTACTTTAAATATAAATTATAATAAATAGGTTTGAATATAAAATTCCGATGACTAAGAGCGGAAAGTTTGATGTATATCTGCTCTACAAAGGGGTAATTCATGTTTTCTATGGTATTTTATGCGAGTTTCTCACTGCACTACCATGTATTTTTTTATATCAATTCATAACGGTTAATTTTGTTTTTGTTTCACCATTCATAATAATGGTAGATTTGTATAGAAATTCGTATGATACCCTTAACACTAATAACAAAACAAAACTCAATTAAATACAAAATATTTAAAAATTATATATTTTTATGAAATAAATAATAAAAACGTATTTTTCTATTATTTTAAAAATGAAAAGCACTGTTGAAAAATCTTTTTTATTATTTCTAAAAATATATTTTTTAAAAATATTAATATTAAAATTAGTTTTTTATCATTTATTTCATAAAATATTTTGTAAAAAAATATATATATAGTAGAGGAATGAAAATTTTACATAATACACTGTAGTAACCAAAAATTACCCCATATATAAATGAACATCGTAGAATCATCCCTATACAACCATGTCATGAGAACATAAGCCTATAGTGAGAACAATAGAACAAAGTAGAGACATAATTTCATCATCAATCAATGATTTACCAAAAACTATTTATCGATGACATTACAGAAAATTGACCGGTAAATAAACATGACATTCACAAGTGTATTGTAACACTTAAATTTCAACTCATCAATTGAAAAATAGAATGTTTTTAAAATATCAATATGATCAAAAACATATTTTTGTATATATACTTTCTTACAATATATTGTACTCGAAATATTCAAGATATATTATACTCGGATATACAAATACGTGTGAATTTATACAAAACTGTGTAGACTAATTTGCCTTCAAATTCAATAGGAACATTTATTGCATTACCCTAATTTTGCAATATAGGTCAACTTCTATCTCAGTTGTTTTTCTTGTTAGCATTCCTTCTTTAGTGATGGTTAGTTGGGGTGGTAGTTGTCACAGCTTTGCAGGAAATCAATAAAATAAGTTTTTATTAAATCGCCTATGTTCATGCTTAGTAAAACCTTTTATCATTTTTCTATTTGAGTACGAACCGTAAGTCTAATGAACTCAACCAATGCCATCACAATTAATTTGCACTTATATGCATTTCATAATAAAAGTTATTCCTACTTCAAAAAATAATGTATTCCAATTCAAACAAAAAAAATCATAAATAACAAAGTTTTATTAAAATGTTCTACCATAAGTTTGTTAAATTTAAAACTTTAATCAATAATTAGAGTAACACACTGTTTTTTAAGCTCTTGATGTCATTAGATCATAGTAAATTCAGCGGTACAACAATCTTAAGATTAGGTGGGACATTCTCCTCACTCAAAATTCAACCGACCTCGCAAAAGACGGCTTTAGCTAGGAGAAGAGGCATATCATTCGTTGATCTCCCAACAAGAGATATGAAAACATTAGGAATAAGTGAATCAAGGTGTCTATGTTCATACACTATATGCCCCTGCCAAAGATAACTGATAGCAGACGAAATATATCCAACACAACATTCATGCAGTCCGACTCATGCAAGTTGGACTCGACCCCACGTCCCATGCCGCACACACTCCAAAATTGTCAAAATGCATAAAGGTTCTGTTATTACTAAGCGTATTGGCACATTTTTTAGGCAAAGAAAGATGTCGAACGTAATGTCAAGACAATGTCTGCAAC
>JAYMTP010006138.1:0-12437 GCA_036897365.1 Geranium brycei | reverse complement strand
GACCTCAACTCCACTGCCCTCGACCCCGTTCCTGCCATCCCCTTAGATCTGCCTCCTTCACCGCCAGCTGTCGTCGTTGTACTAGAAGCCCTCACAGGCGGAGCCGTATCTTTAATACATTAATGATTTAACTTTTTTTGGTGCACCCAAGTTACCTTTAATTTTTTTCATTCATCAACAATTGAAAATGGCCCTTTTAAATTCGATTTTCTAGAAATACCCAAAATACCATTTGTGTTTATTATATACTTTTTATACCAAAAACTCAGCTTCGGTGTATAACCCGTGTTGCCCTCGTAGTGATAACGCAAAGAGTATGTGTATGCTAATATGTGCCGCCAACGCGCCGTTGAGACAATGTGTATTTTAACAAATTTATGGGTTTACCTAAACCTGTAATTTTTTAAATTAATTCAAAACCCAAAATTATGTTTTTAAAAAGTAAATAAATTGAAATACCACATGCATTATTAAAGAAATTAAATATTGATATTTTGTCAATTTAGTCTGATGAGAATTGGAATCGGAGGAGGAGGACGATGGAGGAACAAGCACGGGTCCCCAATCTTCGTGAATATCATCTTCAGATACTTGTTTGTTTTCCTATGCTTCTTCTGGACACTTTTTCTTGTAAATTCGAATACACCAACGTATAATGTAGAGAGAAGAGAAAATTTGTGAAAGAGTAGGAAGAAGAGAAATTTTGTGGAGGAAAAAATGAGAATGAGTTTTTTTGTTATAATATGTATTAGTAACGGTGGACTTGAAGAGGTGCGCTGTCACTAAAACTTAAGCACAACGTACCTCCAAAAGCTTGTCGTTCTTAAGTAATGGTCACACCAACGGTTATATTTTTCACTGTTAATATATAACTATTACTTTTGGTCAATAAGTCAACCAACTAGAGACGGAGGACCTTTTAAACTCCGTCGTCACTATGTCATCTATAGACGACGTTCTTTGTTCAGTTTGTCGTTGCCAACATAGTGATGGCGGACCGTCCAAGCTTGCCGTCTTTAGTTCGGTAATGACGCGGACTTTCAAAGTTTGTCATCCTTACCAACATAATGACGGAGGACCCAATTCTCATCCGCCATTGCTAGGGTAAAATCCAGTAGTTCTGCATGAAAACTGTCCAACCCACATTTATCACTTTCTAATAATTTTGGGTTAATTACATTTCACTCGTATTATAATTATGGGTCTTATAATTCACTACAACTATTATAAAAGTTTAATTTGAGACCAGTTAATTAAGTTTTTTTTTTAATTTTGCTTTAACACCATTAGATTTTGGATATAGATTTTTTTAATGCAAAAAGACAAAAATGCCCTTGATTAACCATCAAACGTGCAAAATCATGTTATCCCAAGTTACGGTTCATTCAAGAAACAAAAAAAATAAATAAATCGGGGGCCGCGAGTATGATCACCATGTTCGTGTCAAAGTTGGCCTTGCCGTTGTACGCGCCAGCAGAGCCACGTGTCCGCGTCCCGTTGGCCGACCCGGAGTTTGGGTCCTGGTCGAGGAGTAACCGATGCGCCCGGTGGCGGAGACACTCCATATACGGGAAGAAAAAAATCAAGAAACCAAGCAAAAACCTCTATTTTTTCTCTGTTTGTCAAGATCCGAAATTTGTGAAAATTGTATCAAAGTTTTCTCAAAATTCCACATTTTCTGCTCTGTTTCATCAATCGAAGAGGGCTTGGAGCAGAATCGAACGCCGAAAGAGATCGAGAGAAATGAATGTTAGAGTATAAAACTATAATTGGTCATTCAACTATAATTCACGTCGCCTGTATAGAAAACAGAGCCTTGGCGGCCCGAAATCTCAACTATGTCTTGTTCCTCGATCAGATCGTATACAAATAAGAATTGTGACCACAAACACAACAAAAAGTAAGTAACAAAGTGCTCTGTACCGTTCTCTAACAAATCGAACCCGAATTTTGTGTTTAAATCAAAAATCAATCTTCTGGGTTTTGATTTTTGACCAAGAATGCATAAAAATGAATCTTTCCTCCTCCTCCTTCTTCCTCGATCTTGGCCCGATTCAAGAATCAAGAAACAGAGCGTTATGCCTCCGATGATTCGACGCCAGAGAAGATTGCAAAGGAGGGCTTCTCTGCTGGAACCGGTTTGGCAGAACCGGACCCAATCCTAGGGACAATTTTGTCTTTTTAAAAATAAAATTTCATCCAAAATTTAACCGTGTTAGAGTAAAGTTTAAAGAAAACACAATCAACTGATCTCAAATTAAAATTTTTATAAAAGTTGTAGTTATGTATTAGTAAAAGTTGTATAAAAGTTGTACTAAACTTTTCATGACACATAAATTCTTCACCTTCTCAGATCAAAACTCAGAAGAAGTAAAACAAGAAACTCCACCCACGGACAAAGTAAACTTAACAGTAGTTCTTTTTTATCATGCTATCTGAAATCAAATTTCTGCAAATTGTAACAAAAACAGTAGAGAGCTCTCTGGAAGAAGTTTGTCAAATCCGAGGGAAGAATGATTTAAGGTAGACAAGAAAATTGACTTTACTCAATTAACTTCATATTCCACTTAACTGAAAAAGTTAAAAAGAGAAAATTACATTTTGATCTTTTTTACACAGACAAAACTATATTATTAGTAATTGCGTGCAGATACAACATAAAATTACAATATTGCCGGTCTATTTTCAACTGTTGTTGGTCAATCATCATAGACGACGCGTATTGATCTTTGTTTCGTCGGTTAGGTGATATGACTGTTGCCGGTCAATATTAATAGTTGTCGTTCACCTAGCCGGCGAGCAATGGCCGTCGCGTCAGCTAGGTGACCCACGTTGACCGTTGATCCCAAAAGAATTGACCACTGACTTCCCGTACCAAACGCACATCTCTTTGTTGTCGGGTACGATTTCACTCACCCGACGATACCGATGGAGTTGTCGACTATGATTGACCTACCCGAAACATCAACGTGTCGTCGCCTGGATGAATCCAATCTAAGCATACAACACCCTAATTGTGTGTCGACTAGGATTCAATATTCTATAGTCGTGCTATGATAAGTTACAACTAGTGAAACATAACTAACAACATCAATTAAAACAATATCAAATTCTCTCTGTATCCATAAAACCACATTGTGAGGCTAACTGTTTGGAATTAACCAACGTAAGATTTAAAATCTACAAAATTCAATTCAATCACGTTTCTCACATTAAAAAGAGTAAAACTTGTCACTTAGTGTACAATACAAATAAAGTAAACTATCGAGAAGAACTATCAAAATAAATTCAGAAACTATACTATATATAAAAAAGAAGACTAAATACAAAGCTCAACCTAACTAACCAAAAAAATATTTAATTTCTCATGGAAAAAATAGAAAATGTGAGTTAAAGTACAAGCAAACTAGCATCACTGCCACTCCCAGAATCATAAACACAAATGTCATTTTCAATTCTAGGAGCTTTCCTCTTCCGACTAGCTTCCGATGATGGACACCTACGATGACACAAACAACATACATAAACATACAAGCATAGAAACAATGTCTTTGTTCATCTACGATTTCCTCAAATAAAATTTACAAGAAAAAAGTGTTACCCCAAATGCAAGGCCACAAAAGGATCGTCTTCCTCATCGTCAACGTCAATTTTAACATTTTCATCAGGTGTGCTCGTATTTTTCGTATAGTAATGTCCAAGCAAAGGCGGTCTTGACGAGCTTCTTTGAAGATCCTCGATCTATATAATTAATAAGGCAACCTTGAATTTTAGTATAAAGTTTTTGGTGAAAATAAGTATGTTCTTTGGAGGTTTGGAACACTAACTTGTTTGCGTAGACTCTCATTTTCTACTAAAGCCTTAGCCTCCTGAGAAGGAAGAAAAAAAGGTTGAGATTACATAAGTAAATTAATGTAACATTGTATAAAAAAACAAGAGCATTGTGGGAATGGTTTATTTAGTAAATTACCAATAACTTTGAATTGTTGAGCATCTGTACAAGGATTTGCTCCTACAGTAAAAAAGAGAAACCAATATCAGCCTCTTTTAAGCGTCCTCTTTTAGATTCAAGAAAAACAAAGAGGGGTTAATTGTGTCCGCGAACCCCACGGATATGGCTCATCGGGCTATTTGGTATCTTCTTATAAACTTAAACTCGTATGGGTTTTTTGGGATTGTATTCAGCATTCTTGTGCTTATTTTATGAGGTCTCTGTCATTTGATTTATAATATGTGATAACATAAAACTTGTAGGCGAGTCATGTTGTGGGCCACTGGTCCACTATCCATATGTGATATGTGTGGAGTCCCATGTAATATGAACTCTTTGTAAGTTATACTTTAACCATAATACATTATTGATAATTTTTCTTTTCCTTTGTACAGGAAATAATTCTAATTGGGAAATTAACTACTATTACAAAATAGAAAATAATATAAATACTAACAATAGGAAACCCCAATTGACAATCCCTCATGTAGAGGTGGGTTGATTGACTAACATTAATTTGTCCACAAAAACTAATATGATGAAGAGACATGACAATTATGGCAGTGGGACGGCAATTTGTCTACAAAAAAAACTAATACGGCGACGAGACATGACAGCAATGGCAGTGGGCAACAACTAGGTGTCGTGGGACACTTTGGATTGCACTGAAACTTTGAGGTTTGAACTCGAAACCCAATTTAGAGAGTTCAAGATTTGAACCCAAAACGGAGACGGCGGAGAGAGCACTGTAGCTTCAACACATACTTTCACATGCAAGAGTGACGGGATTTAAGAACTTGGATGACGGAGATGACAAAGAGAGCACTACGACTTCAACACATCCTCTCAAGGGCATGGTATCTAACATGCACATGAGAGGTAGGTGGATTGCATATACATCGGATTTTAATATGATACCAAAGTTGTGTTCATATTACACACATGTTTCTCTAAAACATCATGTTTCATGTCAAAGGTCCACGATCCACATACGAAATCTTGCATAATATAGATTCTCCACTAGACTACATGTGACGTAAAAAAGGTTGTCTATAAAAACTCATAACACCTTAAATTCTCCACATATAAACTTGAGCTTGTAAATAAGTATGACATTAACATATCGAACTTCAAATCATTTTTGGTAGCGGGTCCATTTAGTTTTTTATCAGCAATACATCAAATTTGGGCCCAATACTGCCTTATGGAAAATGAAACTCCATTTTTGGCACCTAACTCAACATTTGTTGGTACAGAAGCTCAGTATAAATTGGAAGAAAAAGATATCACTATTACAACTAGAATCTTAGTCACTAGAACTCAAATTCAAGCGCTAGGCCGATCATAATTAAGCTTTAAAATTGGGATTCACTTTTAGTTAAGATATCATTGTAAATGTGAAAAGCTATAGATCAGGATCGAAATGGAACCTTTTTGTTCTTGACAGATAAAAAGCCATCGGATAGTCGATGTTCTAATTGCTGAAGTTCTGTGAAGTTGAGGCCATCGAGCTGCTTACCAGACAAGTTCCTAGAAGAAATTTACACAATTGATTAATGAAGGGTAATATTTATTTGTATAAAAAGTTGAATAAGAGAATGAATCATATGTGTATACTTAGGACTCACATGCACATTAGTTGCAGGTTAGCAATTTCATGTTTTAGTTGGTCCACATCTGGTTGAGGTTGCTCCTCTGCTTGCATCTGCACAACCTTGTCACTCATGTTTAGTCCTTATAATGCAAGTCAACAACAAAAACTAAGACAAAGAAAATGTTGACAACGGATATTAGAAGACTAACTCAACTAGACACATTAAAGGAACGTACCAAGCGAGGGACATGGTGTCGATGAGAAGGAAGCTCGTCGTGAAGCTCTTGATCCTTATTGTATCTCACAAGTACGTTTTTCATTGAGCTGCATATGTACAAATACATAATCACATCATTAATTATTGATTAATATTTACACACACAAATTAATATTTCTAATACCATTTTCAGTATAAGCTTAATTGACCTAATTAATGTATTAACTTAATATAGATCTATATTAAATCCTAAAAACAAACAAAAAATGATATAATATATGTTTTGAAGTATATTCACCTTTATTTAAATTTAGTGTTTTAAATTTACAAATATTCCCAATAGTGTACCTTAATTAATCTCAATGGAAACAAGCATCTCCTCTACATCCAATGGAATTATATCATCATTTTAATGTGTTTGGAAGCAAATTAGATGTGACTAGAAATTAAATATTCTTTTCTACTAAAAATAGATGGTAGTTGGGAAAAATCTCTAGCAAAATGAGAAAAACGTGATACAAATGAATATGAGTTTAGTTGTAAACTATTTGAAGTTCTTAACCAATGGCAAAAGCTTGTTATAATCTATTTCAAAACCAATATTAAGGCCGTATAAGAAATCACCAAGCTCAAGCATAAATAATAATTTATTATAATAATATAGGCTCCCGAACTGACTCATAATAAAAACAAAATATATTTATTGTTATTAGTTAAAAATTAATAAAACCAATCTAAATTCAAACTTTGTATGTACTTTCAATTAAGTTAGAGCTTAACTTTTTAGACTCATTCGAATAAGAGCCTAGCCCGAGCTAAAGTCTAACTCGTTAAGATAAAAATACATCAGCATGTGAAATTTTACTCAAAGCTAGCATAACACATGAAATCCCAAATACAAAACTCGAAAATCGAAAAAATACTCGATTCCAATATCGCCCGAAAATTACAATTAATCTTTTCGACCTGACAAAAATAAAAAGGAAAGTAAGAAAAAAAAACCTAGTGCTGCAAAAATCATAGAGCTTGCCGGTGCTGGAGTAGATAATAAGAGCAATCTGAGCATCACACAAAACAGCCAATTCCTTGGCCTTCTTCATCAAACCGCTCCGTCGCTTCGAAAACGTCACTTGTCTATTACTCACATTCTCTATCTTCTTCATCTCTATCCTTCCTCTCCCCATTTTAATTTCCCCCAATATCTCCAAAAAAACAAATAATTATTTACTATAAACAACATATATATGAGAGAAGCACCCACATATATTTATATGCGTATTGTAGGTACAAAAGAAGAATTCAATGTGGGTTTTTGGAAATTAATTAGGATTCTAAATGCGTCCAAATTAATTATGGAAATTTTTTATATTAATTGAATAAAGGTTACATTTTATTTCCTATTTAAAGTAGTTCCTCCAATGTCGGTTTTCTTTTTTATTTGGACTATGATTCTTGGTATCAAATATTCTATTTTCATTATTCGGTTTATATTTGTAAATAATTTCCATTTATGGTATTGGGTGATGAGAACGTAGCCGTGTTTAAGAGGAAGGTTTCTATTTATTTTATTTTTCTACCTAAAATAATGTGTTTTGGGGGAGTCCTATTTTTGTAGATCGTAGAGTTTTGTGTATTTTAGGAGTGTTTCTTGTACGAGAAGGCAGCCAGATTAGTTTAAAATAGAGATATGCACATCAATCGTATTAAATACAAAAAAACTATTTTTTGTTGAATCGAGCATGTTTTTAACGTACCAAATAGAATTTGGAATATTATGCAATTAGGAAAGTTCTTTTAATACCAAATAGAATTAGGAATCTTGACCTTTCTTATTTAACAATTGTTTTCTTCTTAAAAAACTATATACCTAATAATAAATATTAGAGTTTGGTCTGTGACGAGCGATGACAGAAGAAAGTAAAGTTCACGTTGATAAGTTTGATGGTGAGGATTTTAGCTCATGGAGGGTGCAGATTGAGAACTATTTACACCACAAAAAGTTGCACGGAGCTCTGTCAGATATCAAGCCGGAGAATATGAGTCAGGGTGACTGGCAATTGCTGGATCGGCAAGCTTTAGCTGCAGTACGATTGACATTGTCAAAAAATGTTGTCTATAAAATCATGGAAGAGAAGACTACGTACGGGCTCATGATGGCGTTATCAAATATGTACCAGAAATCATCGACATCGAAAAAGTTATATTTAATTCGCCAATTAGCTAATTTGAAGATGAGAGAGCATGCAAGTGTTGCCAATCACGTGAATGAGTTTACTTTGATATTATCCAAAGTAGCATCGGTGAATATTAAACTCGATGATGAGATAAAAGCATTGTTGTTATTGTCTTCATTGCACGATAGTTGGTCAGAAACTATTTTCGAGGTTAGCAGTACATTGGGAAATACTAAGTTATCGTTAGAAAGAGTGAAAGAATCGATTCTCAAGGAAGACCTTCGCAGAAGGAACATGGGAGAATCATAAAGTTCTGTGTTAAAGGCAATGGATGTGAGAAATCAAGTGTAAGAAGTTTGATCAATCTTAAAATAAATTGAACATGACGTACGTGTAATAATTAGTATATTATTATATTAAACAATTTAAATAAGATTTTGTGCGATAATTTATTGTTTATTTCATTCATGTAACATATTGTTGCCTGGTGAGCAACAGAAAGCTGTTTCAAAAGTAAATTGCAAAAACATCATATCATAGTTCTGACATTTACTGTATACCTTGTACAATTTGTCACCCAAACACCAGATTATTGTCTTAAGCTTCCTTGCACAAACAAAAATTCTATTTGCAATTTTTAGATCAGCAATCAAAGAATTGGAAAATGGCACTAACCATTAGACTTGAAGTCATTGGAGATGAGCATTGTTGTGCATTTTGGAGATGGAGTAGTGATAGGCTCTGACCAGACGCTTTTGAAACCTTCCGAGGTTCAGCTTCACGTTTTGTCTATCAAGATAGATCTTCTTGGTCACTTCCCACCCCTTCTTGGACACTCTCTCTGGCTCTCTAAGGACAGGATCGTCTTTTCCATACTCATCGCACAATGAGCTCTCTCCCGGGACAATCTTGTACCCGATGTACTTCAAACCAAGCTTCACTGCAGGTTCTCCGTAATAGGTCTCAGCTGCCCAGACGGTTCCAAGAGGAATGACTTGGATGAAAACGGAACCAGGCTTCAAGAACAAGAAATGGGTCATTGCAGCTCCGTGAACACCTACCATGACATTGCTCGAGTTAAGAACCCGATAAATCTTGGCCAATTCAGTTGTGCGTGTGGGCCTCAAGATTTCAACTCTGTACCCGATTTCCTCGGCCAGGCTCACTAGCGTGTCCTCGTTTAGCAATGCTCTTGACCCATTTCGAGCCAATATGACCAGTTTGGGTTTTTGCAGTGAGTCTAGCTCTTGTGTTCTGAGTTTCAACACAGTTTTTGATGGTGGGGAGTGAGGAAGTTTCTGTCTTTCCTTCAGCTGCATCATTTCTTGCTCCTCGTCTTGAATCAAACCTTTGATTCTCGGCCAGTAGGCTTTATCTAGAAGATCCCGGAAATCAACTATGCTTGCATTCCCCTCCATCAACGAGGAATCCACAGTTAGCTCATTGTGGATTCTCATACCAACAATGGCTTCAGGGAAGCAATGGGTTCTCTTGTCTCCATAAAAATCTATGGGAGGATAATCCGATAGATGTGCAAGAATATCCCCATACTTGGTAATCCACCAGTTATGGTACTCAACAATGACAAATAAAACCTTCTTCTTCAGGTGCTGTGAAGTAATGTACAAAGGCAAAATTCCATCATTGAACTCGTGATAAACGTTACCAGTATAGCCTCCAGTCGAGAAGAAAACTGCTGGGACATCATGCTGCACATCACACCGGGGACGAGTACTAGGCTTGTACTTCTTTGAAATAAGGTGCAATTCACTTATGGTGCTCATCACACTGGTCTCCCACTTTCGGGTATATGGCCGTATCTTTACATGTTGGAGCTCCTCTTCGTTGATGCCTTTGGCTTCCTCAGCCGCACCCGAAGCATAGTTCAGGGCGTCAATTTCTTCTCCAGGAATGTAAAGGAAGAGTGAATGTGATGCGGATTCAGCCCTCACATCCCCTTTCATGAAACAGATATCAGATCGGATATTGGTTCTGTCACAGCATATAGTTCCTGCATTCACAGTAAGATTTAGAGAAGGTGCTAAACCCAGAGCAAGTTACAAGATAATATTAATAAGCATTCAATTACTCAATTAGCAGTCCTAATAAAAAATGATTGTTTGGATTGAGCAAAGTCCAGATTCCTTATAAACTTCAAGTCAAGACAAAATGTAAAATAGTAGTGCAATGGAACTGATAGGAACTCATCACCCTACTGTTTGGTGGTTTCTGATCAAACCCAAAAGCATAAAGATTTAAATAATCAAAGTCCATGAGATATGAAGCTCAATCCTTCATAAACTGAATCAAACTCATTTTATTTCCACATTCAAACTTCAATTTCATTACTTCCCCACCCTTTGTAGCTACCAAGTCTGAAGAATCTTCACAATCACTTACCTACCTATCATTCACTATGTCAAGACTATTTGATCGAAATTTGAGTCAAAATAAGTAGCAAAGGAAACAAAAAATGATGCTCTCTATGACTCTATGGGTTACCCAAACAATCAAAGTAAAAAGCAAAATACTAACCATTAGGGGTTGAAGAACACATAGGAACATTGACACCAGCACCATCAACATGGCCTTCATTTTCTCCTCCAAGAGAATCTACAAAAAAAAAACCATGTAAATGAATACCCAAGAGAGAAAAAAGAAGAAGAGGACCCCAAAAACAATAGCTTACCCAGAAGAGAGGTGAGCAAGTGAGGACCCAAAATGAGGGAGAAGGAGAGAAGTGAGAGAAGAAGGAGAGAGAGGAGCTTGGGCTTGGACCTCTTGCAGCAATACCTAGAGCTGCCACATTCCAGACCCATCTGTGACTCCCCATCTTCACAAACACCACCATGTTTCTCACCTTTCCTCAGAGCCTGGTACTTCCTCAGTAGCTGATACTTGTGGCTCTGCACCATTTCTTATTTCAAAGCTTCCACCTTTCTGCTAAAACTTTTCAAGCTCACCTATTTTGGAGCAAAACCCAGATGCTCAATAGCCTCAAAAGAGGTGGGTTTTAATTATTTTGCTTTCTCGGGGTTGGGTTTTCTTGTGGAGCTCCTTTTTGGAGAGAGAAAGAGCCAATCTTTTGAGGGAGAGAGAGATTATACATATGGTGGAGGATGTCAGGCTTTTGGGTTTTGGACATGAAAATTGGCGAGAGAGAATCAAAAGCATTGAGAGGAGGTTGAAGGCCAAGTATTGTCTTGTTCAATAAGGCTACGGGTTTAAGGGACGGTTTGTTGTACACTCAAATGCGTGCTCACAGAACAGAGGGAAGCTTTTCAAAACAGAAAACCTCTGATGTGTCTGTACCCCACGCGCCTGTCAATGGCCGGACTGGAATTTTGTATTTGTTTTTATTTAAAAATTAGTATTCTATTGTATTATCCAAAACATGTATAATATAATTTGAATAAAGTGTATTCAAAATTGTTTTTTTAAGGTAAAACGAACTTTATTAATTAAAAGCAACTAACCCGGTATCAAGTCGGATAGCTGAAGCTACAGATGGTGGGATAGACCCCTCACCATAATTCCAGCTATTGTTAATTGAAACAAATTTGGTCAATTCGTGAGTCATTTGACTACGAGCAAAACAAAGATTACATGATCTGATGGTGGATAGTACGCAATACTGTTCACTAATGATTCCTCCAAAGTTGTTCAGCTCGACCCGTTTAACATCATGTAGAGTCACGGCCTCCACATCATACAAATGGAGAAACTCTGTTATCCCACTTCAGAATGTTTTACACAGTCATCTATGATAACTCCGGAGATTAATCGACTCAAACCAGTTAACATCACGCATAATAACGGCCTCCAACTCATACGGATGGAGAAACCTCGTGCCCAGCGAAAACCTTAATCGCCTCAAAATAGACGAGGGTACAGACCACGTTTCTATTTAAAGTGTATTCATATTAAGATCACTAGATGTTATTTATTACCTTTTGGTTTTACAATAAAACAATGGAGCCATAATCTCAATACGACATATAATTTGAGCTGAATTTGACGTGAGAACTTGTTTAGGAGAAAACGTTAATGTTATGTTCTTTTAATCATGTGAATTTGGAACAAATTTCTTGAATTCTTATCTCTAAATAGTAACTGAAGTCTCTTAATGTGTTTGTTATATATATTTCTGCAAAAGCATATACAATTTTAAATAACTTTATAAATAGAATGTGTTGGGGGGTTTCAAACTAGGTATTTAAAATATAAAAAAAATATTATATGTATTTATCAGTCGATTAGAAGAAGAAAAATCACTGGACGAATTTGGAAACAAAAAATAAAGAAAAAGAGGATGTTCAATTGAGAGGAACTCTTTCGGCTTTCGTTGGGCCTGAAAGGAACCGGCCCGTTATCCATCCACCGACACGAGCGGGTGGTTCTCGTTGCTCTGTGAAACCAGCCTCACGCAGTGCCCACCACTCTAAGAACAAAGACGCCTCA
>JAYMTP010006137.1:0-12437 GCA_036897365.1 Geranium brycei | reverse complement strand
TATATTTTTAATATATCGGGGCGGAGATACCTCACCCCGTTCCCGCCCCGCCCCGCCCCGTTTCCATCCGGATTCGGAGATTCTCGTCCAATTTTTGTTTGGATTCAGAAATTTCTTTCTGGGACGGAAAATATTGTCATCCCTATCTGGCGGGCCGAGAAGCAAAAAACTCATGCCACTTTCTAAAACTTGACTAATAACTAGTGATGTTGCAATTTCCACGTATACTATATGCCATGTGTACATGCGTTTAAGGAAAAAAAATTTGTCAGCTGAATAAAATTGGAAAATAACTAAACCAAATCATTTGGTTGTATTTAGATATTGATCCATCCGAGCCTACTGCACACATTTTGATTAGTGATGACTCATTATCGGATATACAGGTTTATATCTATGTTATTTCTAGCTAGGGATTTTGTTATGTGATATGGTAAATATATTTTATATGGCAAAATAATATGATGTGATAATTACAATTTATATCTCAAAAATATCATAATGAAAAATCAGTAAAGGATACATATCTCAGCAATAATATGTGTCTTTTAGTTTTGCAAAACCATATATATGGAGTAATATTTTTTTAAATCACTATTCAGCACAAAAATTGCTCAATTATTTCAAACCTTATATTCAAATAAACAACTCAATATACGATGAGACAAAAGTCAACAAAACACTTCGTTATTCATCTAATTGACAGGGAATTTTTCCCTTGCCTTTTTTTTGGGAAAAAATGTAAACTTAATATAGGATATACGTATTCATATACTATCCATGACTTAAAGTATTGACATATTCATACAAAACTTTAAAGATTGGATTGGCAAAATGGGAACGGTCAGCCGCCGAAACGTGTCATGCACACAATAATTCTCCCTTAATAAATATGGCACGCACTCCATGCAAGAGAATCACAATTCACACACTCTATTATAATTATAAGCTCTCGAGCCTCTGTCCCAAGGAACTAAGCCATGGAAGTGAGTGTCGTTTCAAGAGAATCCATCAAGCCTTCCTCACTAAACAACAACGACCCTTTCAAGATCTCACTCCTCGACCAAATCACTCCCGCTACTTACGGACCCACCGTCTTCTTCTACCCGTTAACAAACGGCCACCCTCATGGAACCTTCTCTCACCGCCTCAAGACCTCACTCTCCCAAACCTTGACTCTCTTTCACCCCTTCTCCGGCCGCGTCACCGACAACCTCAAAGTCGACGACGCCCACGTCGGCGTGCCGTTTTTAGAAGCACGCGCCACGTGTACAATGTCCCATTACTTGGCCAGCCCTGATCTGTCTTCCCTCAACCAGCTCCTTCCTTGCCTTCCGTTCCGCGACGAGACGTCGAATCCAGACGCGCCCTTACTCGCCGTGCAGCTCACCGTGTTCGAGTGCGGCGGGGTCGCTCTTGGCGCGTGCATGTCACACAAGATCACCGACGCGTCCACTTGCGCCGCCTTCCTCAACTCCTGGGCCGCCGCCGCGACACGTCAGCACATGACTCACAACTACCTTCCTGATTTCTCGGAAGCCTCGTCACGCTTTCCGCCCGTGGACCCGCTGCCGAGGCTTTACACGACCGTGTACGAGGATGTTTGGTTCGGCCAATCAGCGAGCTACAAAACGGAGAGGTTCGTGTTCGGACCCGAGGCTCTGGCGGCGCTCAAGGAGAGAGCCACGAGCGAAGCGGTCCCAAAACCCAGCCGCGTGCTGGCTCTGTCCGGATTCATCTGGAAGTCCTTCATGGAAGCTTCTAGAAAAGCCTCGTCACCGAATGACGTCACGTCGTCACGTGTCATGGCACAAGCCGTGAACATACGGCGACGGCGCCAGGAACAACCACCTGCCACCACCACTACTACTTCCATAGGAAATCTTTTTTGGTGGGCGGTAGCAATTTACTACGACGAATGCTCCGCGAAAGACGGGGACGGATTGTCCGACTTGGTGGAGCTGGTCAACGAGTCGATATCGGAGGTCAACAGCGAGTACATGAGGTCGTTACAAGGAGAGGAGGCTATGGAGCTGGTGACGGGGCATCTGAAGCAGATAGAGGAGATATATTCGATGGAGGATCCGGAGATATTGGGGTTCACGAGCTGGGTCAACATGGGATTTAAGGATTTGGACTTTGGTTGGGGAAAACCGGTTTGGGTCGGTGCGTTTGGGGAGGTCGGACCGTCGTTTAGGAACTTGACCGTACTCACCGACGCGGCGAATGGCGGTGGCATAGAGGCGTGGATCACCTTGGAGGACAAGGTTTTGGATATTCTGAAAAATGATGCTACTTTTCTTGCCTTGGCTTCCGTGAACCCTCCCATTATGTTATCAAAGTTTTGAATTTAACCAGTGTGAATGTCCGTGTAATAATATGTAACCTTGTTTGCAATAATAAGGTATAATAAAATAAAAATCCATTTATATATCTTATTATTCATATGATAGAAAAATATTAATTTATTCGTCCTTTTAAAATGTAGAGCTTGAACTAAAATATATTAGTGTCAAAAAATAAAAATAAAGAAATTAGATCTCATATAGAATTATGAAGCCAATAGATAAGGATTATTTTCCCAAAAAATGTGGTTAATTGAATTAAATAACAATATGAATTACTGTTGAAGTTATTATTTCATATGTAGGGATCCATGTGGATAACATGCTTCATCATAAAACTATGGAATAATTTCAAGTGTCTTCATCTACATATTGTTGTTTTTCAGGTAGGTACTATTAGAATTTTTTTTCCAACTGACTACACCTAAGATGTGCAAAATTTCCACTTTGCACTTTCCGTCCAATTCCGTTAATTTTTAACATTTTTAACATGTGAAAAGACTAAAATGCCCTCAACTATACATCTAATTTTCAAACATATGCCCTCTTCACACTCTCTCTCTTCCCTCTCTCTAATTTCAATAATAATCGAATATACTTTTTATGACCATGCTTTTTTATTTCTCTTCCTCGTCTAATATTGTGGATACCAATTCAAAATGGTCTTCTTCTGGGTAATTTGATTTTTTGGAAAAAGTAATGGGATTTTGAGGGAAAATGGTGTTTGTTATAACAAGAAGATCTCGATTCTTTGCACAATCAACTCAACAACAAATCACTCCGACAATTTTTTGTACTCATCACATAATCAAAAGAGATAGAGAGGGCTAGTTGTAAATGACATATTGGAAAATTAGAAGTATATGTGAGAGCATTTTAGTCTTTTCAATTCAATTTTAATAACTCATTCAACCCTTGAGGGTATTTTAGTCTTTTCACATGTAAAAATGTTAAAAATTAACGAAATTGGACAGAAAGTGGAAATTTTGCACATTTTAAGCGTAGTCAACTGAAAAAAAAATTTAAGAGTACCCACCTGAAAAAGAGCAATATTTAGGTGTAGCAACCTGGAATTATCCCTAGAACTATCTAATAATATTTGTCGGCCTGGGTTTAAAAAAAAGCATATAAAAATAAGTTTGAACATGCCATATTTTATATTAAAACATTGATACTAAGATTAATGTAAAATAACCTTTAGAGTACTTTTTTTTTCTGAATATTACATCATTTTTCTTATCTACCCATAAACTCTCCCCATCTAAATACCTTTACCGAGCCTCAAACCATAGTTTGAAGCCAGCGAGCAGTGTCAACCACTATGTCACACTCAAACTGGTACTTTTAAAATAATTTATTCTTTGTAAAATAATATTGTTAATGAATTTAACAATTACTTCAATAGAATTTTTGTGAAAAATAAAATTCCGAAAAAAATACTTACGATAAAATAAAATTATAATAAAGAGTATAAAATAAATAATTTTATGAGTAATTGGTCATAAAATTTAATAAAATAATACATTACATCTGAAATATTATAAAAGGCTATATAGAAAAGAATTATTCTATAAAATTTTAATTTTTAAAAATCATCAATTTAAAGTCTTCCGTTATAAAAAAAATCAAAGAGAGATGAAATTAAATTTCCACTTAGGCAGGACCAATTTGAAGTTTTGAACCTGTCCTATGCTAACAGATCGGGTACATATAACATATGTATTAATTTGTTTCGAATCTGACTTGTTGTGTGTTATAGAGTACAAGCAGTTACAAGAAAGCCAAATGTCAGCTGACAAAAATTATGAAGATGTTGAAGACATTACAAATTTGAAACCAATCAATGGAGCAACTATCCAAGAAGACTAGCATAAGGAAGTAGCAAACAAGAAGATGAAACAAAAAATTTATGAAGTTCATACCAAGAAGAAATTATGGAAGACTAGAGACAAAGATAAAGACATGCTATCAAGAAGCCGGAATGAAAAAATTCGAATACTTAAAAAAAATTTGAGATTACATATCAGCATATGTCAAAGCACAGGAAGAAGATAAAGATTACAACCATTTCATAATAGCTCTCAGACGACCACATGGAGAGATAAAGCTCTACAGGCATGAATCACATCAGTATGGAGAAAGATCATGAAGAAGACAAAGTCGGTAGTCATCTCACTGAAACAAAGCACATATATGGAGCATCAATAATCAGAGTTGTAGCAGACATAAAGAGAAAGAAGGCTGTAGCGGTTGAAAATACAGTACCAAAAATAATAGATGGAGAAAAGACAGAAATCTGTAACTGCATGGAAAAATAATAAAATCACAAGAAATGCCGACAAGATAGAGAATCAACATGATGAAAAAATAGCAAAGAAAAAGAAGACCGAACACGTGTATCAGTTTGATAAAAATCAAATGTAATAGAATGATGATAAGATCGAGGATCTCAATATAAGGAGCCTCATTGTAAAAGATATGCAAGTTTTTGCCACCATCAATGCTACGAAATCTTTGAGTATTCACAAATGTTCAGCTAAACACTTTCTCTCATTTATAGTTTCTGCCAAATGCAACATCCTAGTTCCATCCATACTTATATAAAATTATACCAAGTCCTAATTAGTGTCCATCCAGAGTATATGCAATACAGAAGCTACTGTCGAGAAGTTCCTAACGCCTGTATCCCCCACAGTTAGGTTGTGATTAGAAGAAAAGTCAGGATGAGTAGAGGTCTCCAGAGGTCTGGAAAACGTTACAAAGATATGATCCTAATTTTTACTGGGTATAGTTTTATAATAAGTATTAATGTGATTATGATGTTAAAATTGGTTAGAAATTAATAAAGGAGACAAATGAGAGTAGAAAGTCCGCTAAAAGCATAAAATACTATGCAGAGCTTGATGAAACCCCTATCAACCCAACACTGCCCAACCGTTGTATTGTCCCGGTTATTCAAACTTTATTGATTATTATTGGTGTGACTCATGTACCATATTGTTGTTCTGTTCCTATACAAACCCTTGTTTTATTCATTTCATATTTACATACATCTACACAATATATGAAAAAAATCATTTCAAACAACAGTCAAACCTACGATCATCCTATTAAAAATACATACATTAAATTATTGGAGTGTCCTCTAAGACAATTTTCTCTTTACACTTAATATTCGATATAGTTGTTATCACGAGTCATATTCGTTATACAACTACGATCTTTTATCTATTTATTTTTATATATCATGTTAGTTGGAAGTTCAAAATTTATTTTAGATTTGAATCTATCTGCATGTCCTATGATTTGCTAATGAAGTTGACCTATTTTTAATTAGACTTATTATTATTATCAGTTTTTTTATAGGAACAGCGCACATGGTACGTCGTCATTATTAATGGCGACACATATTTTGGATAAAAGTTGTAAAATGGTGAAGTAACCATGTGTATTAATTTGTGACTGTGTCAATTTGAGTTGTGATTTCGGAACGTTTAGACTCGACGTTGGCTGATGTAAAATCTGTTCACATATTTTAGGAAGTGAGATATTTATAACAGTATATGATCATAAGCTCTAAACGAACCAGAGGTGAATAAGAAATTGAATCTCATAATTTGTCACTTAGAAATAATGTTTTTGAGAAAGTGAGTTGTGAATAAAATTTGTGAGAGTGAAGCAGCAACCTCCACCAGCTACCAAACCCTAGCTTCTTTGTCGCGCCGTCGCCGGAGGAGCGGCCTTCACCGGCCATGCTCTCTCTGGCGACACCATTACCTCCCAACCCTCCTTCAATCTCACAACCCCCTTTGCCGCTTATCCCGACCCTCCTTCAATCTCTCAATCCTCCCCACCCCACACCACATCTCCACAATTTTCAGTTTAAGCATAGTTGTTTCGGTGCCCCCAACGACAGTGGTTCGCCGATTTTCAACTCCTCATCGGAAATCCTCTATGGCTCTGGTGCTGGCTCGTCCGTTTCTTCAACCGCGCAGGCGCCGGTCTCGCCTCCTCTTGCAGCTGGTCGTCCCGATATACTCCCCCAGAACTCGGTTTTCATGGGTTCGGCGGATACTGTGGCCTTTCGGGCAGTTGCGCCTCCTCCAGCTTTATCTCCAGCGGCTGCTCCGTTTTAATCCGGCGACTATTCACCTCTTGTCACTTCGGGTTCTGTCGCTTAGGACTCCGTGAGGGTTGCAGTCAACACACCTTCTTCAACCGTGTCAGCGCCTTTCTCGCCTTCAGTGGCGGAAACCCGTCCCGATCTGCTCTTTCCGGCCTCGGATTTTGCTGGATCGGAGGAACCTGTGTCCCCCCCGGGCGTTGGCATCTCCTCCGGTTCCCTCTCCCGTGGCTGTCCCAATTCAAGTCGGCGTCGTTACATCAACTTGTCGCCTCGGTAACTTCGCGTGCAATTGTGTCCTCCCGATGCGCACGGGTATTGTGGTGTTGGGATTCTCATATTGTGACCAGGTTTTGGGTTTGGGTGGGCCTCCTCCTACCCAATTTTGTTTCAATGGACGGGCCTCCTTCTACTAAGTCATTTCACATTTTTGGGCTTCATGAAATCTCTTTGGGCTTTTGAGACTCTTTTGATGCCTCAGCTGGTTATTTTCACTCAATCAAGCAGACGAAAGTAATCAGCGGTGTATAGCTTGGAGTCTCTCTCGGACTGCTGACAAAGGAATAGCTTCACACATACATTGGAAGTCCCGAAGGTCGGGTTCAGAACAAAGGGTTTTATCTTTCAGACACTCTTTCAATTTTCTAAATTATCAATTTTTTCATATTGTTATTGCGGTAACTTTTCAAGGTGTAATTGATATATTTTTGTTGGTTCTTATTCCCTCATTCGGAACTCTTTCCAATTTCATCAATAAAACAACACCATTGTTGAGCAAAAAAAAAGGAATAAAATTTGGGAGCCGAAGCCTGCATTTTTACTAAGGCCTAAGGTCATAATATTTCTCAACAAAATTTTCCAAATCGTAACTCGAAAATATATATTTTTCAATTAGTAAATTCGGAAATAATATTTTCTAATTTTTAATTCATAAATAAATATTTTGTGAAATCTAAAATAATATATTCTAATTTGCAATATGGAAATAAATATATTTAATTTACAAATTAGTAAATATGAAAACAATAATTTTCAACTTGCAAGTTTAGAAATAATATTTTTAGATTTGAAAAATCGAAAATAAAGTGGTCAATATCATTAATTGGAATTTCTCTTTGAAGTACCTAAAAGTACTATTTCATATTACTTTTAAAGTTATTTTCATATATAGGGATCCATGTGGACAACATGCGTCATCATTCGAGAAGCTCTAGCATTTTCTTTTGAATTTTTACCGTTTAAATGGTAAAACTCTCAAAACAATTTTTTTTTTAAAAAAAAATTGGTGACCTAAGTAAGAATCCAATATTTTTGAATGACCTATCTAGAATTATCCCTAAAAGTACTCTAATTAAATTTATAATAACTACGCTAGTATAAGATGTTCTATGTCTTTCGCAATGTCTCAAATAATTGGTATAACGTCTTCTATATATGTCTAGAATTTGTCTCAATTACGCAAGACCTTATATTAAAACATTCAAGACATTTTACCCAAACACTCAAGACATTACCAAATGAAGCTGTCAAAATCAGTCATGGACCCTTGTTAGAGTAGTTGAAACCGGGTGAAGCGTAAGGTCCTTAGTTTTTTGGTGTAAGGTTTTGATTGTTTTGGTATAAGATCCTGAGTGTTTTGGAAATGTCTGGAATTTTTCCCATAAGAGTTCACTTTTCTACCGTATCAGGTATAAGGTTCAGGGTGTTTTGGTATAAGGGGTTGATGGCTTTGGTATAAGATCGTGAGTGTTTTGGAACTGTCTTGACTTTTCCCTCTAAGGGGGCACTCTTCTACTGTGTATGTATAAGGCTCTATCTGTTCCGGTATAAGGCTTTAAGTGTTTTGGTGTAAGGTTTTGACTGTTTTTATAATTATCAATTTAATTAGTGTAGTTATAATTATGATTAGCCGGAGTCCACAAGGGGGCGTAGGCACGGGGAGCCCACACACAAGCCCAAATCGACCTGCTCTGATACCATGTAAAATCGGGTTGTACATATCAGATCGGGCTCCACAACTAAAAGTTCAAGTTTCTTTGTTGGGTTTATTCCACCCCTTTGTGGACACCCATTTTATTTTATATTCTTTTCACGTAAGATTCACTTAACTTCTCCCTCTCATTCTCATTTACGTGTGGGGTTAGGGAAAATCCATTTTTGGATCACCTTTATCGGGGTGAATTTGACCTTCTTTCCCATGCATTTCTTAAGGCTTTCAGGTATGCCACGTCGCATACTAGATTATCCAGATGCTTACGCTGGATGGAATGCCCTTAGCAATGCTAGCTCTTATATATCCGTAGTTGGTATTTGTTGTTTTTTTGTGGTTGTAACAATCACTTTAATCAGTGGCAATAAAAAAAGATGTGCTCCTTTCACGGTCGTGTACGCATGGACCAGGGTCGGCCCAATGGATATGGAGGCCTAAAGCAATTTATTATTTTAGGCCTAAAATTATATTGTATTATTTATTTGAATGAATATTTTATCTTAAATAAAGATTAATATGATCAATGATTGTGGGATTAAAATGATATTTTTCCCACTTCTCAAGACAGTAAAATGGTGTTTCACCTCATCACCTCATCATTGCTAGACTAAAATGATGTTCTTGGTGTTGAATTTAAAACAAAATTTTGCTAATTTGTAGCCGTCTTTTATTTATTATGTAAATAATTATTATAATATATTTATTGAATATATTATTTATTATAATAATCTATTAGTAAGTATAATAAAAATGAATAAAATAAAATATGAAATTATTTTAATATTAAAATAATGAGAAGTAAGGTTTGATGTGACAAATAGAAATATTTTTGGAGATTGAGTTGGAGAGGGACGGGAGTGGAGACTCAATTTTAGACAAGCCAAGATTACAAACACAAATACAATGAGATTGAAAATTAATAATAAGATAAAATAAGAAAGAAAGAAGAGATTAAAAATAGTTGAAAATTAGGAAGCCTCCTCTGTGAATGTGAGAGGAGCTTGAGAGATACAGGTCTTGACAGAGATGAAGACAACTTGGATGCATAAATCATAAATTCTCACTATTCATTTTCTGTTCAAAACTCCAACCAGGATTTTTTTGAAGTTTAATTATCATTTTTCATAACATTTCTCTGATTCTTGAACTTGAGAATTGGCTTAGTTTATGATGAGTAATAAAAACCAATAATAATATAGTCAATCATTGAGTAATAAATATATGATCTTATTGCTTCAAATTCTGTATTATGTAGTACCCATCATTTTTATCATGATATGGTGGGGTACGAATTTTTTTGTATCATTGATATGGTTGGTGGTAGCTAGCTGGCTAGGAGAAATTTTATATTATCACGATGATGTGCACAAGTTTATGAAGTCATTGTAATGTTGGCTCAAAATGTGATTGCACGAAAACATGTCATCCACCAAGAATTTTCCCTTATAAGACCCTTATAAGAATGGCACGCTTTCGCTACAAGAAAATCACAAAACACTATTCCCTTTCGTGACAAAGCCATGGAAGTGAGTATCGTTTCAAGAGAAGCCATCAAGCCCTCTTCCTTGCCACCCTCACTAAACGACAAGCCTTTCAAGATCTCACTCCTCGACCAGATCACTCCCGCAACCTACGGCCCATCCGTCTTCTTCTACCCATATTCCCACAATCATGAAACTTTTGAAAACTTGTCTAGCCGCCTCAAGACCTCTCTCTCCCAAACCCTATCTCTCTTCTACCCCTTCTCCGGCCGCGTCTCCGACAACCTCCACGTCCGAGACTTCCACCTCGGCGTGCCGTTCGTAGAGGCACGCGCCACGTGTCCAATGTCCCGTCTCTTGGACAGTCCTAGCCTCTCCTCCATCAACCAGCTCCTCCCTTGCCTCCCGTTCCGCGACGAGACGTCGAACCCACACGCGCCCTTACTCGCCGTGCAGCTCACTGTGTTCGAGTGCGGCGGGGTCGCGCTCGGCCAGTGCATGTCCCACAAGCTCACCGACGCGCTCACCTGCGCGTCTCTCCTCCACAGCTGGGCAGCCACCGCGCGTGGTGACCCCGCGACACGCCATCATAGTCTTCCTGATTTCTCGGAAGCCTCGTCACGCTTTCCGTGCCTGGACCCGCTGCCGAGGCTCTACACGTCGGTGTACGAGAATGTCTGGTTCGGCCAATCCGCGAGCTACAAAACGGAGAGGTTCGTGTTCGGAGCCGAGGCTCTGGCTGCGCTCAAGGAAAGAGCCGCGAGCGAAAGGGTCCCCAAGCCCAGCCGAGTTCAGGCCCTGTCCGGATTCATCTGGAACTCCGCCATGGAAGCTTCTAGAAGAGCGTCGTCAAAACGGAGAACACGTGTCATCGCTCACGCCGTCAACATACGGAAACAACCTGGTACTGTTGCTTCGATCGGGAACCTGTTCTGGTGGGCCTTAGCGACATACCGCGAGAAACCCGCCGCGAAAGGCGGGGACGAGCTGGCCACGTTGGTGAAGCTGGTCAACGAGACGATATCAGAGGTCAACAGCGAGTACATGAAGTCGTTACAAGGAGAGGAGGCTTTGTGTCTGATTACGGAGTATCTGAAGCAACTAGAGGAGATATACGCGAACGAGGAACCGGAGGTTTATGGGTTCACGAGTTGGGTCAACATGGGATTTAAGGACTTGGACTTCGGTTGGGGAAGGCCGGTCTGGGTCGGTGCGTTTGGGGAGGTTGGGGCGTCGTTTCGGAACCTCACCGTACTCACCGACTCTGCCAATGGCGGTGGAATAGAGGCGTGGGTCACTTTGGAGGACAAGGTTTTGGACATTCTAAAAAATGATGCTGACTTTCTTGCATTGGCTGTAGTCAACCCTCCCATTTCCATTGTCACCACTTCGACTACAAATTAATCATTCATTGCATATCCATGTGCACGATCAATAATGGAATCTTATTATTGCACGATAATAAAACTGTTTATGCGCTATTTCCATTGACTTTATGATTTCGCGTCATGATTTGAGGAGTGTTTTGTTGATCTTCTTGATTGTATTTGATTTTTTTTCTTTTTCGTGATATTTAACTAAGGGTTGTTGATTTTAAAAATATGTAAATATTGTTGTGTATAAGATTGGTATCAATAATAAAAAAGGCTATAGTTCGTTTTGGCCAAGTTGGCTTTAATACGTATCTAGAGAGCCAAATTTATTGTTAGAGCTCAATTATATGACTAGCACAATTAACTTAGATAGCAATAGAGATAATTGTAACTTTTTGTTTCTTTTTAACTTAAAGCAGCTAATTTTCAATGTGAAATGATTAAAATATTTTTAGATATTATTTAAATTTCCAAATACATGTCAACGAATTTTTTTTTTCTTTCTTCTTTTCTTTTATCTTTCTCTCCAAAATCAAGCCACCACACAATCAAAGACATCAATTTGAAACCAAATAAACAAATTTTCAATTCATTTGCATCGATTTAACCTAAAACTTATGCCATTAACCATTCAAATTCTCGTATGTCCAACATCATTTAAAACTCTTGTTGTATATGATTGGTGGAAATCAAAATTGGGCCACTTCTTGACAGAAAATCAAGATTGGGTCAAAATCATCAAAATCTATAAATCAACAAACCCACAAACAAATTCCACTAGCACCGCACCAAGGGACTCGTCTAAAACGAAACGCAGAAAAAAAAACCTAGCACCAGCAAAGGAAGTCATTCTAGCACCGCCGAGGAGGAGATAGTTGCGCTGAACCGTCGTTTCGACGATCATCGGGCTGAGATGGACGCTCGGATTAAGGCCGAGATCGAGGCTCGGCTTAAGGCCGAGAACAAAGCTCGGCTTAAGGCCGAGGTTCACGCCATTATCCAGGATCTATTGGTCCAGTTCGGCTTGCCGGGTCATATGCGGATGCCGCTTCCGGCCTGGGCCCCGAGCCCGGTCGTGACTCCAACTCCGACCCCGGCCCAGACTCCGTCTCCGACGGTGACGCA
>JAYMTP010006136.1:0-12439 GCA_036897365.1 Geranium brycei | reverse complement strand
TTGAAAACCGGACACGACCGGTTCGGTTTTTGATTTGAGCCGCCGGTCCCGGTTAACCGTATATGGACAGCCCTAATGATTTCATAACAAAAATAATTAAATAAAGCAAAAAAAATTTACAACATAAACAAAAACAGCAAATTATAAACTAAAAACAGAAATAAAAATAAATTAAATATAAAAAGGAAATAAAAATAAATTAAATATAAAAGCAGAAAAAACATAAATTAAATATAAAAGCAGAAAAATAAATTAAGTATAAAACAGAAAAATAAATTAAATATAAAATAGATAAGGAAAAAGAAAATTAAATTAAATATAAAAAGAAATAAAATTATAAAATAAAAATAATAAATTATGAAAAATAAACAACAGTTATAAAATAAAAACAACAAATATAATATATATATAAAATAAGTGGTCTTCCAATTCTATATCTAATATAATTAGGAAAGAAGTGATTAAGTATATTTATCGGATAACCCATTTGAAAAAGAACCCAATTACAGAAGCCCGATATCTAAAGCCCATTACTAACTTTTACATTAAGCTGTGCAGCATTATTAAAAGCCAATACCACAAGCCCAATAATTGAAGCCCATAACTAAAAGCCTGCAAAACCCTAATAACGCAGATTGCGCACGCCTCGACGTAGCGGAGAAGCAAGCCTCATTGGAGCTGGGAGAGGCGTAGCCTCAGAGGCACTTTCAAATGCAATTTTAAACTATATTTAAGACCAAAAAATGTAAACTTTCCTGAAAGGAATACCTAACTAAATAGACCAGAGAAAACTACCAATTCATTCATAACCTAACTAAATAGATCAGATTATTCTGGCCATTTATAGTATTGAAACGAATATAGAGGGTAATAATGTTTTTTAAAGACTATTAGCTAGTCAAAACAACCACTAAAATTACTGTTTATGGAGGAGGCTCTTGTGGTCCGCAGCAACTTCCAAAGATGATGAGAGCAAAGATTCGATCTTCTTCATGTATCGGTTTCTGGGTAGAGCTGAATTGTTCATACCTGATACAGGGCATCGCTCTGGAGGAGGCTCTTGTGGCTTACTTCCTGGTGCCTTGCGGCTTCGGTCTTCTGGTCTGCATTGGAGGCCATTTGCGATATGCTTTTGGTTTGAATTGCTGGAGTTGTGATCACCGGTGACCTTTGTTGTGTCTGAATTTGGGACACAAACTCTCCTTTGAAATATTTAGATACTGCACGAGACGACAAAATTATATGAATCTAAATCTGACGAAGATAATTATATCCCGCTTCATCTCATATTCGATATACAAACCATTTTAATATTCTTTACAGATTTCTCATACTCGATCAAGAACGGATAAAATAAAGTTTCCAGGTTCAAGAAGAGGATAGGGCACGTGGGTCGGGCGGGGCGGGGCGGGCAAAACCCGCCTTGCAGGCAGGAAATTCAAATTCTCTATTGGCCATAAAGTGAAAGAAAGTTTGAGGTTGGTGAATGTTCATAGGCATGCTGCAATAAAAAAGAATAGTTGGTGATTGTTTGGGCACAAGCATAGCAATTGGTGAGAACCAACCTGGAATTTGAGTGAATCCACTGCAAGGGCATCCATGTCCATATTCCCAATCACTCACTGCCCAAAACATAACAAATAGACAATTTGGTTGGTAAAATAAAAAGAGATATTCTGTGCCTATAGGCTCATGCTCTCTTGGCCTCATTGCTTTCAACTGCAGAGTTGTGTTTGTTCAGATAATAAGCTCTATAGTCCATTTTGGTATGTGTTGACAAAAAAGTTTCAACAACCAGCAACATCTCTCTATGCAGTTTCTTTCTTACAAATTTATCAGACGGAAATGAGTCTTACCAGTTTTTTCTTCTTCCCTGAGCTTGAGAATCATCCAAGCTTCCGTGATCTGCAGAGAGACATGATCGTGTGTTGCTAAGTCTTACAACGCAGTTTAACGATCCAAAACCAAATATTAACTCAATATGTGATCCAATTTGACAAAATTGTCATCTTTTTTGTTTGTTATCGATCAAACTCGCTATCAATACTTCATATGCACCAAGGTTTCATAGCTTTCACATTGAATCGGAAAATGTAAGAAGAGCAAAGAATGAAACAAGCAATTGATACCTTGTGAGAGCAATTGACAAGTAGCCATCAATTTTTCGCGCTTGTAGCACATTGTCTCCAAAAGCCAGCAATGTGTAGATATGCTCACGCTCATGTTTCTATTGTACCAACTCTCAACAAGAGAAACTATGATGGCTCATAAGAAAAGGTCAGCACAAAAAGTTCTATAGCTAAGCTAATCACCATAAAGTTTTGTCAAGAGTTGGATATGTATATGCTCAAGCCTCATGCTCTTCATTCTCTAAGCATTCTGTAAACCAAGAAAATTGAACTTTGCCAACTAATTAACTCACATTAACATTCTCGGCAGGAAAACATCACTGTGAAGCGTTATTTATAAATGAAGCTGATTGAATACATCTTAAAGAATCAATTTGATCAAGAAATGGAAAATGTCAACAGAAAAAATCTGTTCCTGTGGGAAAATGGTCATTATTTTCCTAAATTACCTATCTGAAGAATGTTCAAATGGAGCAATCTCAATCTCTTCTACGAGTCCTATCCATTACTTTACATTTGCACCGAACAACTGGGATCTCCATAACGCTTTGACTTACAGAACTCTTCCGCTCTCGCGGCCAGAACACTCCTCGCAACGCAGCCCTTCGCCTCAACGGTCTCCTCGTTCAAGTTAACATCCCCGAATCGCAAAGGAGCTCGCTTTTCCGATGTCTTCTCCTCGAAACAATCCGACAATGCCGAGTAATCCTCCCTCGTGAGCAAAACATTGTGAAGCATAGAGCAGGCCGCAACGTAAGAAACAGCAGTCTTAAACTCCTCCTGTATCGGTCGACTCAAAACACCCCAACTCCTCAAGCTTGCAATGGCTTTCACCACAGAACCACGCATCAACCCATGCGCAGCGTTGAAACTCTCCTCACAAGACCCCGGAGCTGCATCGACGAAAGGCACCATCAACCAGTGGAGTAAAGGGTAGTCCCCATTACCAACCAAGTACTGATTCACAGCAACCTCATTGACATCAATAGGAGTCGAACCCAACAACCTCCCTCCTTCGATGTCTTTGTACAAACTAGACGATTTCAAAACCTCCCAATCACCCTTTTGACCCCTAAAACCTGCAGCAATGCTCAAAATCCTAAACTCAGAGTCGACCACAATCTGAGCAGCAATGCTGTTCTCCGTTTCTCCACCTTCCCCAACCTGAAACCTAGCACAACCAATCACACCACAACAATTTGGCAACCCAGTGAGCACCTGAAACCCATTACACACGGATTCAAGCTCACCCGGGTTCGGGAAGCCGACCCAGAACCTGTAATTGGTGCACAAAACTCGACACAACTGCTTGGAACAGAACCGAGCCACCGACTCGGAAACCCCGAATCTCCGAGCGATTTCCGGGTAATCGGAGCCAGTGGAGAGCCGGAACAGCCCGACGGCGAGCCGGAGCTCAGCGGAGAGATCGAGGCGAGACCCAGCTGGGTCACGACACTCCAGCAACGGCTCGAGCAACCCAGAAAGCCACTCGAAGGACGAAGATCTCATCTTGAAGAAGCTCTTGAAGAGATCTGGGTTTTGACCCAGACCCGGTTTGAACCCAGATCCAAGCTCGTCCACCCTTGGCTCCGGATCGAAATCGAGCAGATGGGTTCGCTTCCGTTTCCGTGAAACCGTGAGGAGGGTGAGAGCGGCGGCGAGTTCTTGGGAGGAGATGAAGTGGTGAATGATCGTGAAAAGGTTCGATTTTGAATTGGGATTGGGGTTGGTGAGAGAGAGGGGTGTGGAGGAATCGAAGGTGAGGAAGAGAATGAGGAGGAGCTCGGAGACGAGGGAGGAGAGCAGAGCCGCCAATTTCCGGGAATCCATTTTCTTTGTCGGGATTCGAATTTTCTCGAGAAACAAACAGTGTTCTGTGACTCGGAGCGAATCTGCGAGGACGAAAGAGAGAGACACACTTGGCGGCTGGCTTGTCGCTTTTCTAAATAGACCATTGGGCTCTCAGGCCCAATTTATCATACCGGCCCAATAACCAAGCCCAACAAATATAGTCTCACTCTACTCAATTCTAAGTCTCTAGTAGTGTTTTTATAATTCGGTTTCGAATGATTTTTGCTTATGTTGACACAAATTTTGACTTATTTTTCTCGGTTTGATATTGTTAGTCCCAATTGTTGTAGATTCACAGCCTCCGTCCACTCAAATGATACAATCCACCGATTTTATTTATTCAGTTTGATTTTTAACAGTTTCGTATCTATAAATTAAAATCGAACTGATTCGTATATGATTTTATCTATGCCCGAACTAAAAATAAACCAGTTTTAACGGGTCATATGTCAAAAAATTAATATTATAATAAAATATTCATATGTAATGAGAATCCATTAAATATGTAAAACCCAATTTTAGAAATTTCATTTTTAAATAAGTGGCAAATAAAGGCACAAAGTTAAAGAAATTGGATCCACTTGATTCACTCACATTCACCCACTACACATTTTAGGCTTGTGAATAAATTTGAGGTTCAGAGGTTCTTGAATTGTTGGGACCCAAACCCAAAGATTGTGCATGGAAGATACGTGTACACCGATTTGACCCTCTCTTGCTCGAACCCAAACCATGACCACACCATTGCTCTCTTGGCTATGGCTCAACCCACAGCCACAGAGCAGCCCTAACCTCTCTCTCTCGAGACCAACAACCCCAATTCACAGACCATTTTAGATTATCGATCATCGTCACTGCTCCTTCTTCTTCTTCCCCAATTTCCCCTCTTTCAATTTCGATTTCCAGGTTTTGATCTTCCGATTGTAGCCGAAACACAACAGAAACGCTTCTGATTCTTGCTTTATCTCTCGGCCCCATACCCATTTCTTGGATTCTCGCATCTTTGATTCTTCTGGGTCTGAGGTGATTCTCCTAATCCTTGTGTTTTTCTCTCTAATTTTTCTCGTGGATTAGATTATTGTACTCTGTATGTTGATTCGGGGTTGATTTTTTTCTCTCCAATTTTTAGGTTTTTTTTGTGCGATTGTGAAAGAGAAGAGGGATCGGTGTAGGCCCATTTAGGGTTTCTGCATAAAGTTTGATTCTTTTTCAGTTTTACTATCGTTGCACTTGTTGATTTGCTATTCTAGTTTTTGATTTTTTTTTTGTTCTGGGATTTTGATTTTGTTGGGGAATAGTTGATATTGGGTGCTTGGGGAATGGATTAGGCACCTAAACTAAAATAATTGATTGGGTGTTCTTGATTTTGAGTATTTTCCTGGAATGTACTTGGTGATCTTACAAAGTTTATTGTTTTTTGACTGAATTGAATGGTGTATAATAGGAGCAAGTGGTCATATCTGTGGACTGTAATTCCTGAAAGTTGGATTTTTGGGATTTGTTGTCTGTCTGGTAACTAACCCGATTATGGTTTCTAAGGTTATGCGATCAGGTTAATTTGTCTCTTGCACTGCACCTGGTGAACTAGATTGTTTCACTTGTATGGTTCCTTCTCAGTTTGTTATGCTGTTAACTGTGGAGATGAGAATAAATTAGGAAGCAACATGTTAATGAAGTAGAGATGTCATGGAGGGGATGCGAAATAGTAATTGCAACAAATAGATATGAAGCGCGTGTTTTAGATTATCAGTTAAGCATAGTAGACATGTTTGATTCAGGTGACAGGATGGAGTGAGAGCGACATTAGGCAAGAAAATATGCATAATTGTTATGATTTGAGCTCCACGAAATGGCGTCTTATTCTCCCAGTTAGGTTGCTAGTGGTAAAGCATAACAAAACTAGTTTGAAATTTCTGCTACATTTTGTCTTTCTTAGTATACTTATATATCTTAGAGTAGGTTTGACATTGTGTAATTTCCAGTTAGGGTTGATATATGCGTCTTGTGGTTTCGTGACTCTAGGTGTATGTGAACCAAAACCATCGTTTGTGTTGGAAGATCGGAATATTGTTTAGCATCTAATACGCTGTTAGGTGGAATTCATAGCCCTGATGCAAGGGCAAAGAAGTACCATCGGTTCCTTTTCTGAAACTATAAATATTGACCCGGAATCTACTTCCAATAGCACTGGCATGAGTGAGCAAACATCTTGGAATAACATCCTCAATCCAGTTGAAAGTCGGTTGTCAAATTTCACGGGGTCTTCTAGTGAAGCTGCATGTGTAACCGGTATTGGCAATGATGCTCAAACCTTTGGAGGCTGGGATGCAGGCGAGCCTAGCACTAGATCGAGTCCGCAAAACCACGTCAATGACGACGGGATGAAAGTAGAACATGGCTGGGCTCCTTCATTTGATCCCCATGCCGGGGCTGGTCCCTCGTCAGAAGAAAGACTGTCGGAGCCTACTAATATTATTTTTCCGGGAAGAGTCAATATGGGTCCTAGCAGTGATCAGGTTACTAGGAGGCCTTTATTTTTGCGGAGTTCCAGCTCTGCTCCACAGAATGCAAATCAAACTGCAGGGTTTGCAGGCAACAGTCGAAATAGCGGTTTCTACAAGTCAGTTGAACCAGAAACAGATCAGGTATCCTCGATAATTGCTTCTGCTGGAAATGTTGGGACTTCCGTGGGTGATCCTGATTATGCTGAGGAGGGTAATGGTGTGGGAAGTTCATCTTTGAGCAGTTGGGGTTTGTCCTACAAGAGAAAGGCCCTTGAAGGTACTTCTAGACAGTCTTATGCTGGTGAAAGTTCAAGCAGCTTCCATCAAGCTGACCGGGTTGGATGGCATACCGGCCCTCATTATAACGCTTCAAGCAGCTTGAGTTTATCTCCACCGTCATGGAATTCTGGTCCCGAACATTTGAATCCGAGATTTGGGGTTGGTATGAGAGGATTATCCTCTGATGTCTTTCCTTCCCTGGGTGTTACCGGAGCTGCAGAAAATCCTGTCAGGAGTGTCGGCCTTAGATTGAGTCAAGGCACTCAGCAGGACAGTTTACCATTTAATTTACCATCAACGGGAAGTTCTAGACGTTCAAATGTTTCTTCACCCCATCATTCATCTAGGCCAGTTCCACCTAGTGATTCATCCGACTCAACTGCATCAGCCAGAGTTGCTGGAAATTCAACTCCTCCACTTGGTCAGTCTCACGCCACTCGTGTTAGTGGTTGGCCAAGAATCGCGCACCCTTTTCCCTGGAACGGATCTTCCAATGCTAGAGCAGGTACTTCTAATACTCTTGTTTCTGGAGACAGAGGCGCGGCATTACAAGATGAACTGAACTTAAGGGCAACATCTAGGAACAATGTAGAGCATCCCATGTTTGTAACCCCGTCCGAGACAAGAAGTTTGGGTCAGGATCCAACAAGTTGGAGTTTATCCACTACTGGCCATATAAGCTCTCCTGAAGGTGTTCCTTTGACCAATCCTTCCCGAGTCGGTCCTAGTTCCAGTGCCAATCCTTTGACCAATCCTTCTTGGACTCCCCACCACAATCCCCAAACGCAAAATTTGCAAAGGTTGTCGGAATTTTCTCCTTGGTCCTTGTTTCCATCAGTTGATTCAGAATCTGGAAATCATAATGGTCATCTCCCCCAATTGCCTTCTGGCCCTTCTGCTTCCTCTCGAGAGACAATGTTATCCAGATTAAGGCAGGTCCGTAACCAACCATATCCACGGTCGGCCCTCGTATTGGAGAGACATAGTGATGATGTTCTTGGGCCTCATTCATTGCGGGCTCTAGCTGCTGACATTGAAGGGAGACACCGACTAATATCCGAGGTTTGTTCCCGAACTTTGTTTTTCCTCTCTTGGTTTACTTATTCTGTAAATATATTATTGAAAGGCTACGCCGCATACATATTTCTAACAACATGAGAAGTAGCTACTGCCTAGGTTTCTTGTAAAAAGTGTCTGCTATGCTTGTTTTTGTTTTTAGTTTTTCTTTAGTCAATACAACACTTATGTAGTTATATGATACATTAAACATTTTATTGCAATGAGTCTATTAATATTTCACTAGGAAATGCAGTTTTTTTTGCTGATGGTATTGTAAGCAGGAATTAATGAGACGTGTGATTCAGGACTTCTGACTTATTTGGAATCTTTAGAGGAGTGTACCAACTCATACGAAGATTGTTTGTTATGAGCTATACAATTTTTTGGGCAATTTAATTCACATCAAGAACTACACGAATTCTTTGAGAAGGATAATTTTAAATTGTATTTCTTGAAAACAGAGAAGACAGTTTTTAGAAACTTGTGGGAAGAACCTAATAACATTACTTGAGTATCTGTGGAGATAGACTACGAACGAGACCAATATTTGTTGAGCCACAAGTATCTCTTGGATCTTCACCTAAAAAAATTCTCTCTTTTCTGTGTAGCAGATTCGCCAAGTTCTGGGTGCCATGCGTCGGGGTGAAAATTTACGGGCTGAGGTTTGATATGTTCATTTTACATTTGTATAGTAGTCACATTATTATATCTTAATACTTTTTTTCCTGTCCTTCAGTAGTGAGTAGTAGAAGTGTGCTAGTATAAGATTTTTTATTACTTAAATACATTTGGACAAACCATAAACAGAACTTCAACATTCCTTGGAAATGTAATGCTTGCGTAGGATCAGATAATAATACCTTATGTATCAGTTGATACATAAAACATTTACCAACGTCTGTTCAGTCACCCTATTGAACTACAAATAGGTACTTGTCTTAATTCAATGCAGCCTGAAACTCTAGATGCCTGCTCGGAATTTCTGCGGTTCTCTCAGATTCGGGCTTTGGTGATCTGGTGTCTGGGTCCTGTCAGATTGATTTCACGTTTCATTTGCCGATTAGGGTTTGATTGTAGCAGTCTAAATACTACATTTTGTGACCTAGCCTTAACACTTGGTGATTCTATAACCGATCTCTGTCAACACACTGGCAGTGAATCACGTATACTCTGCTGTCTTCTTGTGATTGTTTTACTTCGATTCTATGTGTTTCCGCATCATATATCTTTTGTTTGGTGATATGTTAGGATTTTATGCTCTTCGACCCATTTATATACCATGGCATGGCTGATCTGCATGATCGGCACAGAGACATGCGGCTAGACGTTGACAATATGTCATATGAGGTAAATAAGGACGATAATATATCATCTCTCTGGTTGTTTATTTCACCTCTAGTGATTGCTCCGTCCTAATTCACATCGGAACCGCCAGGAACTATTGGCGCTAGGAGAGCGAATAGGCGATGTAAGCACCGGACTGAGCGAAGAAACCATCTTGAAGTCTATGAAGCAGCAAGAGTTCACATCCATTGCCTCCGAGACCCATATCGATTTGGAGCCATGCTGCATTTGCCAGGTAAATCAAATTCACCTTCCTAGTCACAAATAGGCGAAATAAAATCACATGAACCCTGATTTCGTAATGGCAGGAGCAATATGTTGACGGGGATGATCTTGGGACTCTGGATTGCGGCCACGACTTCCATACCAACTGCATCAAGCAGTGGCTGACTCAGAAGAACTCGTGCCCCATATGCAAAACCAAAGCCTTGCGGACATGATGAGGCGAGGCTATTCCTTCCTATCCCGTTTCACTTGTTCTTTGTTTCGAACTTGTTTATGAACTGTGCTCTTTCATTGAAGAAAAAGAAAGATGGCAAATATTATGTGGACTGTTATAAACCTACAAAGCCTATACATTCAAAAAGTATATTTGGAATAATTGACATTCATGAAGCTCTTTAGCTTGTATTTGCTTTGTTGCAAGAATGGATGGTTTTTGGCTTGAAAGCATTGGATTCTATCATATTTTGTGGTCTTTTTTACTAATTATTATGAAGCATATAAGGGTCTCCCATATCGAGTTTTTGAGTCGTATCGTATTTTAACATGATATCATGATTTGTGAGATGGGTCGGGTTTTAACGTGATATTTTGTTGAAGGAGTGGGCAAATTCAGCTGGTACTATGATTGCTCATGGTTTTGGAACTGGATTGAATCAGTCTAGAATTCGATCGAAATGTTTCCGAAATTTGGTGAATCATGCCCAAAACTAAAGGCAATTGATGAGTTGATTATAATCGCTTAGTACTAGGGGCGGTTCTTCGATCCGATCTATGGATTGAATTAGGCTAATTTAAGTTAAATTTAGACCAATCATTGTTTGATTCTAGGAACTAGATTCGAATTATAATCAAATGATTCAATTGAAATTAAAATTAAAATCAAATTCGGTTTTAAATTAAAATGAACACCCTTAGGAGGCACATTATTGTGATTAGGTCTCACAATGACCAGTGTTTTAATTTCAGGTTCATTGAAAATGTGGAATTGGCACTTTATTTAGGTGCATCTGTCCTTCATCTTCCTATTGATTGGACACAACTTTGACTCAATTCAAATTTGTCTTCAATCAAAGACCATATTTAATGATTCGTTTATTGATGATGTTATTGATACCCTATCCTTAATGTATCCATCTATAGGATACATACACATTAAAGTTAGAGATGCTCAAGGTGTATACATTTTACTCGTCTCTTGGACCAACTGAATTTACATGTATAATTTATATATTGGAAAATTTCTGATAATCTCCCTTAACTATACGCGAGTTTCACATGAATCCCTCTACGTACAAAATCAATTTGAGAGGTCCCTTAAGTATCAAAAAGTTTCACTTTACCCTGTTCCGTTAACTTTTTTTAAAATTTATATCAAGTTTTTGTGAAATGATGAAAATACCCTTGTATCTAAAAAATTAAAATAAACAAGTAAAAATGATTTTGAACCCTTTTTTTCTAATTTTCTCGTTGTACAAAATAAAGAATCAAATGCAAGGGTATCTCGTTGTACAAAAAAAGAAGTTCAAAATTATATTTATTTATTTATTTTAATTTTTTTAATGCAAGGGTATTTTTGTCATTTCACAAAAATGTTAACAGAATTTTAAAAAAAATTAACGAAAAAGGGTAACGTGAGAATTTTTGATACTTAGGGAACCTCTCAAATTGATTTTATACTTAAGGAGGTTCATGTGAGACTCGCGTATAGTTAAGAGAGGTTATCTGGAATTTTCCTTTCGTATAAATACTACCATATTATTCAACCTAAATACTTAATATCTATTAAACATATAATTGTTCATCAAATGACTGTATTTTGTTTTTGTAAAAAAATAAGCTGTCAACTTATCTTTCTTTATTGTTTTGCATTATTTGTACATTTGTGGACGAATAATTTTTGCAATTAATCATTTATTTTATGTGACATTGTCTTCTTTTAAAAATATGTCGTGTTAGTTTTTAGTTATGATTTTTTTGTGGTGAAAAAAATAGTGTATGAGAATCCTCACATTAATATAAATGTTGTTGTGAATTACAATAGGAGAGAGTTGATGAGTTAAAAATTGTACTAAATAAGAAATCTAATAATAGTAGGAAAACCAAATTACAGGGGAAAAGACTGAACTAGAATTCGAATAAAGTATAATAGAAAATAGTCTAATATCTTAACAATCCCTCAAACTTAAATTGATTGTAAATCGCCGAATTGAGTTTGAAAAGGTTGAGTCAATAGATAATTAAAGTCAATAAATTATAAATAGTCCGTTAGAGCTGGATTATTTTAAGTATAGGCAGTTGTCAAACTCAAATCGGCGTAAAAAAACCAACTGGAGCTTTAGCATAAGGAATCTTGAATATCTTCACTAGAGTTGGTGTACTCCCCTCATGTCCCGATGTCCGAATTATGAGACGGGTTTAATGCAGATTTAGCGATTCGTTTTCTTCTTCATCAAATCAGAGATATTATATTATTGTTGATTTATGAATACTTATCTCTCTATGAGATGTTAGCGAGACAAATTTAATGATCTCTAGCTAATTCTTTATCTCCTATTTATCGGATCCGAAACACTATACCTTCATTGAAATCGAAATATTTTATCATTCCTACTTGAATGAGTATCACATCATAACGAGATCGAACGAACTCAACTTACATATATCTTATAATAGACTTGATATTTATTACAAATATCAATGTTAATTACGAGGAACAAAATGGAACAAGGACCAAATGGCTGCTACTATTTTTTTTCTTCATTTAATTCTGAACAATTGTTGTTTACAAATAAGTACACAAAAATGATAAGTTCTTACTATATGTACCCAAAAATCTGATAAAAACAACGAGAAACGGTCGACGACCGGTCAAAAGGGCAGGACCTCACTGCAAGCGTAGTGGTGATCGTTCGAACTGGGCTTTGAGTAGAACTCGGCCCACGAATGCTGCAACAGCTTGACGAGCAACTGGGCCTTGCGCTTGGCCCGCTCCGTGCACTCGCTCTGCACCACGAGCAGCAGCTGAGTCAGCACCCCCGCCGCCACCGC
>JAYMTP010006135.1:0-12440 GCA_036897365.1 Geranium brycei | reverse complement strand
ATTTAAGGGCATTTTGGTATTTTCAACAATTGAAATTGGACTAGATTAGACCAGATTTAATTATGGTTCAATTTCAAGGGTAGTTTAGGTATTTTTCGTATTTTAGGAAAAGATTGTTCCAAAATGAAATTCAGGGTACTGAAAAAAAGAAAAAAAAATGTAGGGTATGAAAGTGAGAATTCGCTATAATTAGGTGCACAAAAGTATCATTTTCCCTAGAATATATTATAACAAAGTTTAGGTTACCCGGGAGTTTTGATCTGTTCCCAAAAATTCAGTCTCATGTGTATAATTGCTTCTTCCTACAAAAACAAACTCATGTCCTTACACAAATTGTAAATATAATCTATCAGTTTGACTTATAATTCTTTATGCATCACAACTCACAAGTCAAGTTGACAACTTCAGTTTTCCTGAATAAACACATTATAAATTGCAAACAGAAGCACTATATTAGATCAAGTTTTTTTGAATAAACACATAATTATGGATGCAGCAATGACCAAGGACATATCAAATGGGCCACATGAAAATAAATAAGATGAATTATTAAATGGCGCTTAGGAGCCTAATTCATATTTCCTCTACCTACAAAAGGTCACTATCATATTCTTATAAATTATACTTTATTTGCCTTCACATTTACAGAATTAAAAGAAACTTTATTCACATTAACTTTACGACGTAAACAAGTTATATCAACAAAATAGAGTTATCGCTGTTTTCTTTACTGCTTAAATAGCATATATGGTATCTTTAATAAAATAGGAATTATGCTACATTTTCTCAAGCATAGAAAAGTCAAAAGTCTTGATATCAGGAGATATATTGTACCTTGTTGCTGACTGGAGAGCTTCAAAGCTGGATACTCGCCTCATATTAGCTGCAAGTGTTTAGATTCAAAGCTGGAGAGTCGAGCTCGAGCTTGAGTAAGTTTTTTCGAGCCAAACTCGAGCTTAACTACACAAGCTCGTTCGAGCCCAAGCCGAGCTCGAGCCGAACACTTTTTTCACGAGCCGAGCCCTGCCAAATGGAGGCTCGAATTCGGCTCGTTTACACCCCTAGTTTCTTACTCCCCAAATGGCCCAAATGCTTAAGGCTAACAGATTATGTTCATCGTCTCCTTCTACCCAGATAGCCCAGTCGCTCACCTTTGGGCTTGGCCCCAGCCTGTCACTCCAAAATGGGCACCACGATCGAACATTCCAGAAACAGGCGGTCCACCGTTTCCTCCCTTTCTCCGCATAACGGGCACTGGGACAAAATCGGAACTCCCTTCTAGATCAATGCAGCCCTGGTCGAGAGAAAGTTTGAGATCACTGTCCATAAGCAAATTTTAACCTTGGGCGGGACCTATAATCTCCACATCGCTCTCCAGCCCGGTGTCTCCGCTGATGGGGACCATACATTTCCCAAGGAGCAGAGTGCCCTATAGGCACTCCTCACCGGGAACTCGCCTGACTTGTCCGCTTCCCAAAACGATTTATCCCTTTCTCCGTACACGATGGGGACAATTGAGAATATCTCGTCACACGTGGCTTGGTCGAAATGTGCTCTCACCTTTCCTTCATCCCAGGTTCTGCATTCGGGCCTTAAAATATCGTACACTCTCATTCCTGTTAGGATGTTCATCTCTGTGCTGACATACGGGTTGTCTCCTACTAGCTAGGGTGTCCCCATTATTGGGTAATTTCCCGGCCCTATGCTTTAACGGGCATTTTCTCGGACTATCCCCCAGCCTGCGTATATGCCTCTCCATACAAAGCTCAGAGTCATCCCGAGGGGAGCTTCTAAGAATGATGTTGTCGGGAAATGCTTTATCATCAGCAGTCTTGCCGGTAAGGATGAGGGCCTTGTCAGAATCCTCCACGCTTATTTTCCCAGTATGGCCAGGTTGAATTCCTCCAGGTTCGGGAACCCCATCCCTCCAAGCTCCTTGTATTTGTAGAGATTCACCCACTTACGCCACATGATCCCTTTCCACACCCGAACTTTCTTTCCACCAAAATTTGTTGAACATCCTTCCAATACCCTCCATCAATCGTTGGGGGAATAAGAAAATCTGCATAAAGTATGATAAGAGGGCTTGCAAAATGAATTTGATCATGACTTCTCTCCTAACTGAAGATAAAAATTTGTTGCTCCAGGATGTCATACGACGGCCTATGCGCTCCTTTATGAACCCCATAGCCTTGGACTTGTTTCTCCCCACCATTTTTGAAAGTCCTAAGTAGGTGAAAAGTTCGGATTCTTCTTAGAAATTCAGCCTGCTGATGATGTGTCCTCTCAGTTCCAGAGAGGTATTAGGGGAGAAAAAAGCAGATGATTTTTCCCTGTTGATGAACTGCCCCGAAGCCCTCTCATAAATGTGCAGACACTGCAGTATCATGTCGACCTTCCTCTGGGTTGCTCTACAGAAGAGATAGTTGCCATCCGCGAATAGGAGGTGAGACACTGAAGACACTCCCTGTGCAATCTTAACCCCCTATATTCGCCCTAATTTGGCAAATTCTTGAATTATCAGAAATAAGCCTTTTGCACATATCAAAAACAGATAAGGAGATAGAGGGTCCCCCTGTCTTAAGCCTCTCGAAAGTTGACCGATTTGAATCACATGGCCAAAAGTTTAGACCGAGTAAGTCACTGTGGAAACACAAGCTTTGATAAGGTCAACCCATCTCTGGTTGTACCCGAAAGCCGTCATCATCTTAAATATAAAACTCCACTCCACCCGGTCATATCCTTGCTCATGTGCAATTTTAGAGCCATCAAACCTCTTTGTCCCGTGGACCTCCTTTTAACATAGTGCAGAACCTCTGCTGCCACTATGACGGTATTCGTTATGAGCTTGCCTGGGACGAATGCACTTTGGGTCGAGAATATGATTCTGTCTAACGATTCCTTAAATCGGTTTACCATGACCTTAGAAATAATTTTGTAGATGAAATTACACAAGGCTATCGGCCTAAATTCCCCCAATGTCTCCAGTGACTGTTTCTTTGGAATTAATACAATGTTAGTCTCGTTCGATCTACTGGGCAAGACACTCGTGCTGAAAAAACTCTGAACTGAAGCTACCAGGTCTTGGCTCATCAGGGGCCAATTGGCCTTGTAAAATCCCGCGTTTAGTCCATCTGGCCCCGATGACTTGTTGGAGTCCATTCCGAACAGAGCTGCTCTTACTTCCTCTACTTCCACTAGTCGTAGTAGAAAATTGTTTTGGTATGTTGAGATAGTCGGTCGGGCCAGTCCTATCACCCCTTCACAGTCCACCTCCCCACCAGTAAACGGGGCTTCAAAATAATTTGATATCTCGGCCTCGATTCCCAAATTCCATCCCACCATATCGCCTCCGCAATTCTGAGTGAAGAGATGTGTTTTGCCTTCTTCTCTCTTATGCATACTTGTGGAAATATGCTGTGTTTTGATCGCCATTCTCCAACCATATCTGCTTTGATAATATTCTCATTTTCACTAGTCAATTTTTTAGTATTTGCATTTTAGTGAAATAAGATATTATAAGATACGGAGAAATTAAAATAAAACTTACTGTGTATATTTTTAAAATAAGACGGTGTGAGCGAGGGTATTTAGGAATAAAAAAATTCCTCTTTCTTATCATGTTTTGTGTAGGCATAGAATGGTAAATTGGTAATGGGAAACAGACATAAACCTTTGATGAACATACAAGGGATGTAAGCCTAATCCTCGAGAGGTTTTCATTATTAGACATTGACTATAGTTGTAGAATGATTTATCATATGATTAATGATTATCTTATATTTTGACTACATAGTTAAATTTCTTCTTTTTGGATCTTAACTTGACATTTACATTTGACAGTGTTGCGTCATCTGAAGAAGCTGCAAGATGTGGATGGTTCAATTAACTATTAATTTGGAGAGCTAATGTGTAAAATGTTTATCACACAAATCTCTGGTTCAATAATAGGGACTTTCAAATCAAACATGAGTCATGACTATACATTCCAAAAGAAACTAAATTTTTCTCCCAATTTTAATTTTCATATTAAACTATTTTAATTTACACCTAGTCAAATGTTCTCACCAAAAACTGTGCAATAGGCCCAAGATTCAGTTTAATTCATCATTTTTAGTTCATTTTGTTAAGAAAAACATTATAAATGGAGTTAACTACACACATTTCCAACGACAAAGACATTAAATATTACTTGAACTTAAAAACTCTTATTTTTCTACAATGACAAGGTGGCAAGCTCAAAGTAACAGAGGCTCTGTTTCTTCAGAGAAAGTGTAATTTTATTGGTTACTTTATTTTGCGCCGTCAAGTCAAATGGTAGATCACACATTTGGATACAAAGCAATCCTTGGATTAGTTAGGAGGCTGGTACCATCCCCATGGATCCTGAGAGGTGTATTGAGTCACCTGCTTCACTGTCATGTAGTTCTCCAGTCCCCTGTGTTCAATCTCCATGTCAGTTTGTTCACAAACATACATTACATATATGCATAAACAACCGACATGCTTTTACTTCAATTAATCCAAATCAAGCCTTAACTGCAGCTACATACTTTCCCAACTTCCGATTTTCTTCTCTTTCGATTCATAAAACTCGACTGCCATGCTTTTACTTCACTAAATATCTAAACTGGACTGAGAAAGCACTTCAACCACAAAATCCCCATATGTTTGAGAAGAATAACCACAAAATCCCCATATGTTAGAGAAGAATATGAAGTCAGTGGAATAATTGTAAGGTAGACCAGGCATATGGATAGTGAATTTCGTGAACAAACATCACCGATGCGTATTGGCTACTGGAGTTTTTAAGCGATGTTTGCTTTCTAGATCCCATTAGCCCTATAAGGTGGGTTCATCAACCTAAAAATTTATGGCGAGTCATTGTTGCTTATGGTAAGTGTTTGTAATGGGAATAGATATCACTTCTATTTGTATATAACTTGAGCTCATTTATGTTCCCACACCTTAACTCGCCCATTTTGCCAAACGGGAATGGAAATGGGGTGATGTGGGGGAATAAGAATAGACATAAGGATATAAAAAACTTTGGGTCTCCTTTCATTTACACACAAAGGAGGGGTGACTCCCATTCCCATTATTTCTACACAAAAATTATCTAAACACAACCTTAAATGCATTGTGTGATGTCCCACAATCTGATAAAATTTTATAAGTTGAAATTTCAAGGTATTTTATAGATAATATTAATGTGATTTGTGCCAAAATTTGGATAGTGGCCCTTTATAGAAGCCTCATCAATATTCTCAAGGATTCATACACAATGATTAAATTTAGAGATAATTCGTGGTAACTAAACTAATGAAACCTCTGTTAAAATTAAGTCAACTAATTAAAGGATGTCACCTCACTAAAACTTATTAGATCCAAATCCAACAATTAAGGTGGATGTATGTAAGTGATATTATATGATTTGATATCCTTTACTTGACTGACTTTAGTGTAAGCAAATAACTCGATTTGGATTTCCCACTCGTGTATATTTAGGCAATTGCCACCACGGTTAAGGGAGGAACTCATGATACATGAGGATTATATAAGCAACGTTTTTAATAAATTTCAAAATGGGATTCAAAGGCCATACCATTCCCCTAATTCCCGTCCAAAACCGCTTCGCTTGTTCCCTCCCCATGGAGCTTGACAGAAGCAAGGCTGAGAGCAATTGATCCACACAATTCCCGCCTGAAAAGCCTGTAGAAGAGCAAAACAAACAAGAGACAACTGAGACTTCATAATGCTGATGGTCTTGACCATCAACAGTTTCCCGACATCAAATTAACTCTCACCTGGGTCATGCGCTCGCACCTTTCCAGATCATTTGATAGCACAGCAGCGCCTAAGCCATAGCTGTTAAAGTAACATGTGAAACACTTTACCAGAATAATACCAAAAAAAGTATAAAATGAAGAACGGAAAGAGCAGGGATATCGAGAGTACGAATATATTTTCATTCTCAACAAAAGAATTAACTTACTGGGTGTCATTTGCTAATTCAATAGCTTCATCCTCGGTGCTAAATGTTTTCACACATAAAACAGGTCCAAAAACTTCCTCTCTCCAAATTTGCATGGAAGAAGTCACGCCAGTTATGATAGTAGGCTCAATAAAAAATCCCTTGTTTAGGTGCTGCCATTTATTTGTAATACAATAAACCGTCAGATTTAATGTCAAGTATGGGAAGAAAGGAAGAAAAAAATAACACAGAAATGTACCTGAGGACGAACCCCACCGGACAATATGGTTGCACCTTCACTCTTAGCGGTTGAGATGAAACTCAGTATCTTCTCGTACTGAACCAGATGGGTAAATATCAGATAATTTGACATTTCAATTGAACAATATTGATAAATGTCGAGAAAAATCATCAGAAAATTCTAAGTGTTAACCCTTATTACAGGTAACTATTTTGTTCATAATTATTACACAGAAGCTAGGAGGCTGGCACTTCTGCAAGACTTGCCTTTTCCTAGACTGACTAAAGTAAATTTCCACCTAAAATCGGGAATTTTTTCTCTCATTGATACGTCATAGAAGTATCATTTTCTTCCAAAAATTTGTAATTTAAGAAAAATAAATTTAGTGTGTAGTCTAAAATGTTTAAGTTTTGATTAAATGAATTTGTTGAATGTAAATGTACCATGATGCAGCAATTAGTCTATTACTACAAGGGTTTTTACAAAGAGTACTGAAGTAAAACGTATACTAATACTGCAAACTCTAGGTCAATACCTTTTCCAGCATGTTTTAAGTAGAAAATAATCTATTATGAGTCCACACAAAACTTAAAAGTTAATTCTCTTAGTCAGAAAATAGCTAGCAAACTTTGTACCCGTAAGGATGGGCAGCTTACGCCCTACTTTAGTCAGACAATCCTATGTAATAAACTATCCAAGAGTCAGAGATCCCTTATTTTGAACTGGTCAAGTATGAATTTGGACAATGATTCATTATGCTCAGCAGAAGCAAATTTTTAGTTATGCGAGGCATATTATTGTCATGCGCGCTTAAGTCTATTAAGCACTGATGTAACTTTATTTATTTTTGGGTAGTTTTCCTGGCCTAATGGAGTCAAAATAAAATATGTATACTACCAAGTTTTTGTTGGCAGGATTGCTGTGATATACTAGGATGACTAGAATACTCAAGATGCTGATGGCACTGATTATGGTGTTGTAGAAGGTCGTAGTTAACTGTCAGGAGTGTTTATGACTGGTTATGATAGTGGTGGGAGCTAGAGTTGGTAAAGCGTGACAATGTTGTGTTTGGTTGATGACGGAAGCTTTTGGAAGACATACCACAAATGGTACAAAAAGAGAGGGGCAGACCTCTTAAAATAGACAGATTCCTGCAGCAGCACCATTATCACAACTGCCTCATAAGCAAGCAACACATTTGTTTTTTCTCTCATTGAAATAACAGAATAGTTGGAAGAGAAAACAGACAACTTCCAGTCGATGAAAATAGTGCATTACCTGTGCTCTACTAACAACAGGACCAAGCCTGCATCCGTCTTCCAGAGGATCTGAAATTTTAATGTTCTGGCACCACTTCACCAGTTTGTCTGCAAATTCTACCGCAATACTTTCCTGAAACAAACATTACCAAAACAAAACTCTTCATCAAACCGTGAACAAGCCATCAAATAATGCATTGATATGATAAACATAAAACACCAGTGAGCTGGGGAATAAGTAACTAACTTATTAAGGTCCAGTAACACATCCCACTTTACTTACATGCACAAGAAGGCGAGATGTAGCACTGCAAATTTGACCATTTGTCCAAAAGCAACCAAAGGCAGTCCATTCAGCGGCTAATACAATGATGGACAACAAATAAATACGTAAATTCTATAGCAACATCATGCACAAAAACACATTAACTTTTCCTACTATACAGTAGCTACTGGATACTAAAAGTTTATGTCATACAACTTTTCAATAGATTCAATCAAGAATGCAACCAGGTCAGTTAACCAAGCTTAAAATGAAAAATAACAACCTTTGTCAAGGTCAACATCCTCAAAGACAACAATTGGGCTTTTCCCACCGAGCTCCAAAGAAACCGGCTGCAAAAATCAGAATATGAGGACAATGTATAATGTACAAAAAACATGTATGATGTTGTCTAAAGCACCATAAGCAAGTATAAAGCTTTATACCTTGACAAGTTGAGCGGCAGCAGACATAATCTTGCTTCCTGTAGCAGTGCTTCCAGTAAATGCAATCTGTCAGGACCCAACATACATGTACTGTAAACATTTGAACACAAATATTTCATATAGTTATTGATGGACCTGCTGGAAAATAACTGAACCTTATCAACATTGGGATGAGATGCCAAAGGAGCCCCAGCTTCTGGGCCAAATCCTGTCAAAATATTAAGAACACCAGGAGGAAGACCCACCTCTCTACACACTTCAGCCAGTTCCAAACAAGTCCTGTAATTGAAGAGTTGATGACAGACATGGAACATGATGACAGAACTTCCAAGTATAGAAATACAAAAAGGACGTACACAGATGCCAATTCAGACGGTTTCAATATTGCAGTACATCCAGCAGCAAGAGCAGGAGCTACCTTCCATGTGGCCATCAGCATTGGGTAATTCCTTCGAGAAATAGGAGCAGTTCATTAGTGAGTCCATGACCAGAATCCTTGTTTATGAGAATTATCCATAGAAGTAAATAAATGGTGTCAAGTTTTAAGAAAATGAGGTCATGCATTAGCAAATAAATGAATGAACAAAAGATCAACAGAAAGGAAAATGAAAATGGAAATACCATGGAGTAATCAACCCAACCACTCCTAAAGGTTCCTTGACAGCATGACTTTTAAATGCCTCCATTGGAAGAGAAATTGGAGTTGTTTTCTTTGCATCTAAACCTTCGGCAAGGTCTGCATAGTACTCAAAACATGCAGCAACATCATCCTGCGTGACAGGATAAAATAAATGAAAGGACTTCCATGATACATAACCAGAAAACCTTTAAGTTTCAGTGTCATACTATATCCCATGCTGCTTCATCAAGAGGTTTTCCACAATCTATTGCTTCAAGTTTTGCTAGTTCAGACTTTTTCTCTGTTACCTGCATGCAACTAAATGTAAATGAAACTGGATGCACGAAATATAAGGTGAAGTAAAGATGGCAGATAAGCACAAATGACTTATTTCTAGAACTGTGTAACAAGCCTGATCAAGAATTTTGTCACTAATCCATGCCAAGTTCTGCACAGAATTCTGCCATATCCTATTGTATGCTAAAGCATGCACTGACATATATGACACTCAACACCAATAGTTCAATATTATTAACATGGTAAGACACCCGCTCCAAAATCCTGATTTTAGTTATCATTTGTCAAGAACATTGTACAAGAACACAGCACCTATGTCATATCTACATGATTCATTAAACAAATTAGATCCATGACCTGACCTGACCTGTAAGGTGACCTATAAATCTGGCTTGTAGTCCAAGATCAATTTAAGAGAAGTCGTACAATACAACTTTACAAAAGAGAAAATTTCCATTGAACAACACTGGGTTGTAAACTAACGAACAGTACGTTAAATTGTAGAGAATATTGTATTGATTGATATTCTTGATGGTCTAGTTACAAATAGAGTAGACCCCTTTATGTAGGACATAAACATAATCTAAATAGGAAATCCTAGTTATAATAGGAAATCCGAGTTATAACAAGAAATATGACTGATAGGAATATGCGTAAACTAGATTAGGAAATAGAATAAGAAACATCATTTCTAACAACCCCTCAAACTCAATTCAGTGGAAACCAAATGACCTCAATTCTTTATAGGACGGTGCACATAGTACAAGAGGAAAACTAGAAGGAACAATCCTAAATTGAGGAAATAGTTCTTAAATGGCAAACAATAAGAGAAAGCGTTAAGTTCAAATAGAATTTTGGTATAGTAATAGATCATGATATTATACAAATACAATACCTTTGCAGCAATAGCACGCAGATACTTGGCACGAAGAGCCCCAGGGGCGAAGGCCCAGTCTCGTCCTCTGTTCCTAGTGAAGGCCCTACGAGCTGCCTCCACTGCAAGTGCCACATCTTCTGAAGTAGCCGCAGGAACATCCCCTACACATTTTTCATTCAAACCATGTTTGAGTTACAAAGTAAAATGTCCATTTCTGCTCATTTTTCCTTTCCCCCCTCTTTTTGTTGAATAATATTATATTTCATCATTACTATTTGGTTCTCCAAACAATAGAGGAAGAAAAATCATCCAATAAGAACAGATTAACATGAAATTGGAATTTTTACCTAGTCTAGTTACCTTTTATATCTTATTCAGATTATTCGAATCTGAGAGTTACAAAATTATCACACAAAGTCATAAACCTCAATACTATGATCCCTTGACACTTTCCTGTTGACAACAGTAAAATCCTTGACACAACAAATTCACATGCAGATTTATGGAAAATCATACTGAACACCAATTAAAATATAAGAATCGTCCCCATTTGCACCCGGAAAAGAAAAACGAAGTAAATGAAAGCCAAACTAGCTTGATTCCTCAGAATCCATACTTTTTCAATATTAAAGCAACAGAAATCAAAGATCCCAAGTTCCCCAACTTTAATTTGGAAATTCCAAGATCTCATCTCATATCCCAACAGTTCCTCGCCCAATGGAAAAAACAAACAAACAGTCACAATAATCTCGAAATCGAATTTGGAAAAAGAGTAGAAGCAGATGAGAAAAATACCAATAGTCTGTTCAGTGGCGGGGTTGATGATTGGGAGGCGTTTGTTGAGGATTGGTTGACGCCACTCGCCATCGATGAAGAGCTGTCTGGCTGGCATTTGGACGGCCATTTTCGTTTCAGTTTCAAGTTTTGAGATTTAGCTCTCTCTCACTCTACTGAGTCTGTTACTGGGAACTGAATGATGATGGAGTTTATGCTCACATGAGAAAGTCAATGTGGATTTTTTTGCCCAAATAACTTTTTTTTAGGGAAATTATGACGACTAGCACTTTATCATATTTTTAAGTGACATTATTAATTCTTTTAATGAAACTTTGTTACAAAATAAATATGTTCCCAATAAAAAATTCCTTCAGAGAATTGTTTTTTCTCAAAATGACACAATTGTCTCTTAGTTAAAAAATTTTTAAGAAAAATCTCAAATAATAAAATAAGAATATGGCGAACTCATTGTCAAATACATTTGTTGATTCTTTTAGTCCGGAGGATTTAAGTTGATCCGTACGACTAATTAGTAAATACATTCTTACATTCGTTGATTCGACCGTTGTTTTGGATTCTGATTACTAATATTATATTTTAAGTTTTGTTACTATAATCGTTATTTTTTTTAGTTTTTAATTTTTCAAAAATGTCCAAAGTTCTCTTTATTTATTTTAAAATATTATTTAATATTTAAATTACCGAAGTGCCTTTGTGTGTATTTTAAATTTTCAATTTTTTGTCAGTCTCTCTTCAATCCCAAGTTCCCAATTACGTTTTAGGAGATCTTTAAATTTATTTATTTATCCTACATTCAATTTTTTTTCCTTTTATAAACTATCAATACTATATATGAATGTTTAAAAAAATGTACGAATGCATTTTTTAGTTATTGATTTCGAGAAGAAAAAAAATGGAGTAAAGGAGCAGAGATAGTGAACATTACAATAGTGCTTGAAGGATCGCAATACATCAATATGCAAGCAGCGGAATAAAAACCATGCGATCCGAATCGACCTATTGCATTTGATCTATAAAGAATATGAAGGATTACACACCGTATATGTTGATCCACAAGTTGACTTAGTTTCGAAAAATTCGAAACCTCTAGTGTATCCACACCGAATTCGGGATTGGTGTTCTCAACAATTTGAGACGGGATGGAGATTAGAACAGTTCTATATTTTTCTTTTGTGAGACTCGTTGTAACAAACAAAAAAGAAAAAAAACTCAGAGAGTTGGATATTATATCCAACGTTATTGTAAGAGAGAATTGTATGAAATATTTTCAAAATCTTTCTTCCTTTCAACGTGCTTGATTTTAGTACCTTTCCCTCTTACCCTCTCTTTATTTTTCTATATTTCATTCCTTATTTGTCATTTGTTTCTTGATTTGGTATGTAACCACCACACTGTTAGGGTTCGTAGGATCCATATCAGTTTATGGCATTGGAAAAACTAATAAAAATAACCACGAACCCACTCAGGATACGACTACTTATTTTAGATTCATAGAAAACAGGGTTTCGAAATTTCTATACCTTTTGGAGATCTGTTTTTCAACCCTTGAGTTTATGGAATCTTCAAAAGAGGTCGATACAAATCTGATCTAGGCGCCTCCAACGGGATTCGCCCTCCACTGGTATCCACACGAACAAGCTTGAATCGAAACAAAGACCCTAACTATC
>JAYMTP010006134.1:0-12441 GCA_036897365.1 Geranium brycei | reverse complement strand
TAGTCAAAATGACGAAAATGCCCATGTATTTAAAAAATTTAAAAAACATTTTCTTAAAAATTAATTTTTATAAAAATAAATGATAAAAACTTATTCTAAAATTATTTTTTGAAAAAAAGTTTTTCTTTTAAAAAAATATTAAAAATGAAAAACGGGTTTTAAACATCGTTTTTTATGCTTTATAATTTTTTATGCTTTTAAAAAATAATATTTTAATACTAAAATCAGTTATTATTATTTATTTATTTTATAGAAAAATATATTTTATAAAAAAAAGTTAACATAATTTTAAAAAAAGCTAATGCCGTTGGGGCTAAGTGAAACGTTAGTGTAGTTAGAGACTCCACCAAATGCATTTTGCATTCATGTGAGGTAAGTGAAAAGCGTGCATAATCCAGACGCAAGTGGAGATTTTTCCTAAATTTTAAGAGGAAATAAGTTTGATGATGTAATTTTCAAAAACAAAAATTTAGTTATTTTGAAGATTTATGACATGGCACCACACTTTTTCTTTAGTGGTACACCAGTTCTGTTATTTACAATTTGCCCCTGTACTTTTAGATGATTACTTCTTCAATGCTCGACCTCCACGCCTCCACCTACCCAATATCTACAGTGACCCAACTAAACCACTGTCACAGATTGGAACTTCCGTCCACAAGGTAGAGGAAGAACATCTCCGACCCATTTCTCCTTATTTGTTATTTAATCTTGTCCCTTATTGCTTTCAAATCTCAACATATCTATTGAATCCAAGTGGGTTCATCAATTCAATACCATGGACTTGAGTTGCTTACAGTCAGCTGAGAACCAGATCATTCTGGGTGTAGCAGTGGCTCTCCTCGCCATTGTGGCTGGTGCTGTTTATCTCTTCTCCTCCAAAAAGCCCAAAGGTATCGTCCAGTTTGATTTTGTTTTACTTGGCTTCTCAATCTTTGTGGTTAATCAAAGTGAGATTTGGGGTTTTGTTGAGAGCAATATGGGTTTGACGCACTGGGTAATGGGTAATCAGGATTTGTTCTGTATCTGTGAGTCTGTGGCTATAGCTTGGGATGCTAGTTGTTAAGTTTTTGGATTTGTGCATGCTTGTGAAGGTTTATGATTAGCTACACTATGCCATTTATTCTTTGTCAGATCTTAAAAACATGTTCATTGAGTGGGAGGCTTTGCTTGATTTGAAAATGGATCTGTATTTAAGCCCTGCTCTGAAAAATTGGAATTCTAGCTTGGGTTGTGCATGGATCTCCTCCAATCTTGTGTTTTGTTCAACAATATAGCTAAATGGAACATGTCGATTCGGGTTTACTTACTGGGTGATTTTTAGTTGTTACATACTGCAAAAGGATGTCATTTGTGTATTTTGAGACGGGTCGTGTTTTCCCTGCATGCAAATGTTATGGGTTATGTAATACTCATGCAAGTGATTTGAGAAGTTGGTGATTTCTGATTCTCATGTAATTTTATGAATCATATTTAAAGCTTATAATGCTTATATCTCATTGAGCTCAAAGCCACAAACTTTATATTTCTAGCTTGCTCTCTTCGGCTTGGATCATTAATGCTACAAGTCTACTTTTATGCATGCTGAGTAGGCTAATGAATAAATTTGCTTAGGCTGAGTAAAATTCTTTGAATAAGTGAAACCCAAATGCTTCTAAATGATAGGTTAAGTGTGGGTTAGAATTAAGTTTATCTTAGGCTCTATTCAAGTGCAATAAGCAAATCTTAATTAACCACAACCATGTCGTGGCTGTTTCTTCTCTTTCATTGATTTCTGGAGTCTTCTTTCTTTTTTATCACCATATTAAATTGTATTGTAGTTGGTTATCGTTGATCTGTTCAATTGTTCATTTTATGCAAACTGGTTCACATCATGGTGCGTGCTTAATAATGTAGGCTGCTTAGATCCTGCAAATTTCAAGGAGTTTAAACTTGTTAAGCGCACACAGCTGAGCCACAATGTTGCGAAGTTCACATATGAACTACCTACACCCACTTCAGTTTTGGGTCTTCCTATTGGACAACACATAAGTTGTAGGTATGGTAGTCTTTTCTCCTTGGGGACAGACTGGACAGTTAAAGTCAATATTTTTTTTGGTCCCATACTTATCTGATCGTCTTAACTTCATTATAGAATGTTATTATGTAATTGACTTGCAATGATACAAAAAATTTAGATGGAAGCTTGTAAAATAATTGATTCTCTTATTTATAGATATATTCTTTCTTACAGCTCGTTTGCTTTTCTTTATTCGTACTTTGTTAATAGGGGCAAGGATAGTGAAGGTGAAGATATCATTAAACCGTATACACCAACTACTTTAGACTCAGATGTTGGGCACTTTGAATTGGTTATCAAGGTATATATTTGAACATTTTCACGTGCACATACTTGGCTTTGCTGGGTCCATTTCCTTACATTTCTTTTTCTTGCTGTTTTACTCTTGCCCGTAAATAGATGTATCCACAAGGAAGAATGTCACACCATTTCCGGGAGATGTGTGTAGGTGATTACCTTGCTGTAAAGGGACCCAAGGTACACGTTCTCCTTGTATATTTTTCACGTGATTATTTTGGCAGCATTCTTATTACTTAAACCTTCCCATGGTTCCTTTATAGAATCCCGATCCCATATATGTTGCCATGTAGCTCAATATAATTTTTTTTAAAGTGCTGTATTATACATTTCTGTTGAAATTCATCATATACATGAAATAACTTTGTATAGCCATGCAATTAGTGATCTAATTCAAAGATGTGCTACTGAGCTAGCTTTCATACTGGTGGGGTATACTATTTTACGACTTGAATACAGTTCCTTACTGTCTAGTTTCCCCCCCAAAAAAAGGTTCTTATCTTTGATGGTTGTTTATGCATGTATTTGTTACCAGGGCCGTTTCAGGTATCAACCTGGCCAGGTTAGAGCATTTGGGATGCTTGCCGGAGGATCTGGCATTACTCCAATGTTCCAAGTATATTTTTGAGAAAATCCTACTTATATTTTGTGGTTTATGATTGTGTAATCTCAGATGATTTTGGTGCAAGTGTATTAATGTCATAAAACTGCCCCTTTAATAGGTTGCTAGAGCTATCTTAGAAAACCCGAAGGATAAAACAAATATACACCTAATTTATGCCAATGTTACATACGAGGACATTCTCTTGAAGGTAATTTCCACTCTCCTTTCTATATTCATTTCCCTATTATGCATTCTCTGCCATAAAGTTAGATAACATGCCATAGAGCTCTATTTGTTTCACACGTCAATATGCTTAAAATGTTTTTTTAACCTTTATCTGTGCAATTTACCAATCATAGGAGAGACATATAGTGATGTGCATTGTTTGTTGAGCGGCATAATTGTATCAAATTTATTCATAATATTTGCAGGAAGAATTGGATAGCCTTTCCGCCAAGTACCCAGGTCGCTTCAACATTTATTTCGTTCTAAATCAGGTCAGTTGATTTACTCACGCGTACCATTGGCGAAACCTTAGCCCTTTCTGTTCTGTCCAATGAATTCACATCAAGCAATTCTTATCACTAATTTTTCAGCCTCCGGAAGTGTGGGATGGCGGTGTTGGCTTCGTATCTAAAGAAATGATTCAAACTCACTGCCCTGCCCCATCATCTGATATCCAGGTACATCTTCGACATTCGAACTATAGCACGTTACTCGCAGCGCTCTTTACGTTTTTATATACACGTTCATCTCGAAAACATGTTAATTTGTACGGTGGATATGGATGCAGATTCTGAGATGCGGTCCACCACCTATGAACAGGGCCATGGTAGCTCACCTTGAAGCTCTTGGATACACTCCAGACATGCAATTCCAATTTTAACCATTCTAAGTTTTAAACTTTTGTTCTCCAAAACTTCAATAATAGACGTTTGATGTATTAAACATTTCATTGATTTAAGTGGGATTCAAGTCTTTTATGAAAATGAAGATTGAAGATGGATCAGAGTATCAGACTCCTTTCATAAGTAGAAATTTGGATATATCTATCAAGTTAGTTACAAATCTATATGTTTAGATAATAATACAAAATTTATGGACCAAAGATTCAACAAGAGACAATGTGTAGTTATTTTTGTGTTGAAGCAAGAAGAGTTGTTGGGTTAAATTAGGTCAGGTCTCACTACACCTCACCCACCTCCTACCGGCTAGTTTTTATTTTTTGAACACAAATTTTGTATTATACTAGCAATTGCTTTATTATTGAATACAAATATGTAAATAGCATTTACACTACTGTTCTTCTGTCAATGAAAATCAATGCATGTGCAGTAATTAATATTATTGCTATTCACTCTCCTCCATTCATTTTTTAACTCAAAATAAAAAATAAAAACTTTTTGTACTTACCAACTTGCCCTCATAAATATATTTCTCTTTTCTCAAAAAAAAAAAATTCTGTAACCCATTAAATCACTAATATTTCTCTAACCCATTTTAATATATTTCCCACTTTTTATAGTTTAATTACTTAACTTAAGTTTAGCTGTAATGTCAACTTCAAAACAGATATAAGTTAGTCATTAATTAGCATCACCAGTTGCTCTGTAAAAACCTAAACTTTATAATAAAGCACAAAAATAGGCACTAAAGAAGAGAAAGAGACAACACCAGAAGAACAAATCACCGAGAGTTCAGTGCTCGCTACGACTCCGCTTGTTCAGAAACACCCTATTGTCTCGCTTCTTCGTCGCGAGACAATACAGACCCAAAACCTCACAGACCGGAGAGTGACTAAGCTTTCTGTTTTTCGCTCCATTAACGCATCTCTGACGACCTCTGTTGGGTCTTTCTCTCGCGTGCTACGGTTTTTGTGATTCACCCAGAAACGTAAACGACCCCATTTACCAGCTTCCTTGATTTTCTGGTCTCTACTTGCTACATTGCTGTTTTTGGTTTCTGGTTTTGGTTTATTGGGTCTGATTTCATCTGGGTTTTGTTCCCTTTTTGCTGATTTGGGAGATTTTGGCTCAGCCCAGCTCGTTTTCTGGTTCGTATCTTCACGTGCATTGAGAATCTGTTCTTCAGAGTGTTTAAGTTTTCATTCACTTTTTGTCTTCTGGGTTGTTTCATAGCAGCTGACTTCATCCAATGTGGGGGATTTGATAAGCTCTATTTTCTCAAGCTTTAGGTAATTGAATTTTGTTCTTGTATTAGGTTTGTTCGGCACATTGTTGGTTTGAAATCAATGTGAGGTTATGATGATGTTTATTGGGAAATATCTGTGATCTTTGAATATTTGGGTGTTCTGATGATGGCTGAGAGGAATGCATATTTCCTGTGGACTGTTTCGAGGAAATCTTTGTTTTGTTTGTTTATAATCACATCAGTCCTCTTCGTATCGTCTTGGTTCTTTGTCTTGCTTTCTGCTAGTCATGATCAGCTCATTGAATATGGTTTGTTGCCACATCCCAAACTCCTTGTCACTTTCGAGGGGAGAGATCATGAAAATCAATCTCAAAACGACTCGATTAGGTATCGTTCAATCTTGGTGAATGGTGAAGAAAAAGAGGCAGCCCGAGCGATGCAAGATAATGTTGCAGATGCACGATGCAGCTCGGAAATGAATTTGCCACTTAAGGTCTTCATGTATGATTTACCCGCTGAGTTTCATTTCGAGCTCTTAGGTTGGAAGGCCGAGGGGGATAGTGTTTGGCCTGATATTCGATCTAAAGTGCCCTCCTATCCTGGCGGATTGAATTTGCAACACAGCATCGAGTATTGGCTTACATTGGATCTCCTCGCCTCGGAACACCCTGAATTGTCAAGCAGGCGTGCAGGGGCAGCTATCAGGGTTCGTAACTCTAGCGAAGCTGATGTGATTTTTGTTCCGTTTTTCTCTTCCCTGAGCTATAACCGATATTCCAAAGTGAACCCACATCAAAAGACGAGCAGGAACAAAGTGTTGCAGGCCAAGTTGGTGAGCTATCTGACCGCCCAAGAGGAATGGAAGAGGTCAGGTGGTGTAGACCATATAGTTCTCGCTCACCATCCCAACAGCATGCTGGATGCAAGGATGAAGCTGTGGCCTGCAATGCTTATACTTTCGGATTTCGGGAGATACCCTCCGCGTATTGCAAATGTCGACAAAGACGTGATCGCACCTTACAAGCATGTGATCAAATCCTACTTGAATGACTCCTCTGATTTTGACAGCCGCCCGACTTTGCTTTACTTCCAAGGAGCCATATACAGAAAAGATGTAAGCACTCTTCCCCTTCTACGCACTTTTGCTTATATTTTTGTCATTTGCTACTTTTAGTACTAGAAATTATAGCTGAAACGCTGCACACTGATAGAACATCTTTATATTTAGATTCAAATAATTCTAAACTATTATTTGGATATAAAGAATACTATTGGAATCAGCAATAACATAGGCGGAAAATGTATCAGCTAAGCTGTGCTAAGTGGAGAAGACATTGGTTGTCTTCTTAGATATTGTGGTTGTTTAAGGATATAAAACTCTTCAGAGTTTGATATGGAATCAGTTAAGAGGTTCAGAGGTAGATTTGTCGTATTTAGTTGATGATGGCGAGAGACCAAGACGAAGCCATGCCGTCACTTCACACACAACCTTTGATAAATGTCAGTCATCCTTATAAGTCATCGGAGGTAATTTTTCTTGGGAAAATTGTAAGAAGTAGCTGTGAAATTTCTTTATTGCAAAAAAGTAGAGGTGAACTTTCTTTATTGTAAAAAGTAGCGGTCAACTTAAACTTGAGCTTGTCGGTTTAGGTTTTCCTGTTTTTCGACCAAAATATCACCGGTCGCGGCTTGATAACAAGACGATGAAAAGGAGGAGTCGGCCAACTCGGCGATTGGATAAGAAAAAGTAGGCGAGCTCTAGTTGGAAAAAATTAGTTTAAACTTTTTTTTAATTTCAAGGTCATTTTCATCATTTTGCAAGAAAATAATAAGTTCACAGTGACATTTTGCAATAAAGAAAGTTCATAGTCACTTTTTACAAAATTTGAATAGTTCACCACTACTTTTTGTAATTTACCTATTTCTTTTCAATTAACACGCTCACTTTTTACTGTGCTTGCTTCTAACGGATTATTATTTCACCTCTTGATTTCTTGCGCTCAGGGCGGCCTAGCTCGGCAAGAATTATTCTACCTCCTCAAAGACGAGAAGGACGTGCATTTCTCATTTGGGAGCGTACAGAACGATGGAGTCAACAAAGCCACCAAGGGAATGCACTTGTCCAAGTTCTGCCTCAACATAGCCGGAGACACCCCCTCGTCGAACCGCCTCTTCGACGCCATCGTGAGCCACTGCGTCCCCGTCATCATCAGCGATGACATCGAGCTCCCATACGAGGATGTCCTCGACTACGCAGAGTTCTGCATATTCGTCCGGACCTCAGACGCTGTGAAGGAGAACTTCCTCGTTGACCTCATCAGGGGCGTCGGGAAGGAGGAGTGGACGCGAATGTGGAAGAGAATGAAGGAGGTCGAGCACATGTTTGAGTTTCACTATCCGTCGAGGGAAGGCGATGCGGTGCAGATGATATGGCAGGCGATAGCGCGTAAAGTTCCGGCTGTAAGGATCAAGCTGAACAAGTCTAGGCGATATGCTCGGTTCGGAGGCCAGCCGGAGAAAGGGGTGAGAAAATTACCAATGCCAAGTAATTTTTGGTGAAGAAATGGGAGATTTGTTTTAGTGTTTGTAGTGTTGCAGATTCACAATGGTAAATGGTAGGTAGATTATAGTTTTCATCTTTTCCTGTAAACAGAGAAAAGGAACTGAGTAATTTTCGGCTTGCTTTGTTTCAGTTTATGGGATTGAATATGTAATGATCATTTTTTGTTGTTGATTCTTAGTTCTAAATATACTCAAAAACATCTGTTTTGTTAAATTTTAGATTTAAAATGTATTTCTGTTGAATTCTGATATTTAATATATTTTTTCTTAAAAAAAAATTAAATCAAATTCTACCTACGTATAAAACTCTCTGACTCTTCTAACGGGATTAAATTCTCGACCTCACTACAAATAATGTAATACTCAATTCTTGTTTTGATCACTTTCACTATACACACCTTTAATTTACCAACGTGTAAATGAATAATCCCCTACTAACCTAATAATTAATTCACTTGTTTGTAGTTGGAGAAATACAATCAATTCTAATAGGGAGGAAATATTGTTTCATCTTTTACTAAATACCAAATAATACACAAGCCCTAGGACAAGTCAGAAAATGTTTTAACCAATTGAATAGACTCGAATCAATTCGTGAAAAATCAAACCGAATAAAATTAAAGTATTTCAATTTAATTATAACTAAAACTTATTAAATACCAGTTTGTAAGAATATGAACTGATAAGAATTTGAACCAAATTGAAAACTGATCGATTTGTACATAAAGCTCGTTTTAAGTAATTTATCTTTATTAATAAGCCTAAAATTATAGGTCTAAGAAAATAAATCAAAAGGAGGCTCAAAAGTTGAAGATACATGAAAACAATTCAAATAAAATTAATTAAACCGAGTTGAAAGCCAACCGATTCAAAACACCAAAAACCAGCTGGATCAAAACTAAACTAGCCTAAAATCCGAACAATTCAAAACCGAACCAAACTTAGTTCAAACAGTACAGTACAGTACAGTACAGTTCTAGTTTTTATTTTTTTAAAACCGAACCGTTTGATTTTGGACCGGTTTAATTTTAGACCGAACCGAAGCGTGACCAGTCCTAGACAAATTCACAATTGACATGTGTAGAGGAGCAGAGCACAGAGGAGCAAGGTGAGAGGTGAGGGATGGCTACTACCACATCCGCAATTCTATCACCTCTCTTCCTCACCCACCTTCCAAACCCTAGCTTCAAGAACCGCCATTTTCTCAACGCGTCGTCTCTGGTTCTGGTCTCATCTCAGAGAAGAGTCGCTTTCCTGAAGAACCCATCCAAGTCCAGTATTCGAAAAAATACCCAAATTCAAGCTGCTGAGTCCGCAGATGGCGTCTCCAAACCGCTCGAAACTGCACAGGAGATAATGGCGGCTAGAGGTGACGGCTTGTCCACAATCATATCGACTCTTTTACTCGCTGCATTTGTGGGTCTATCCATTCTCACTATTGGGGTAAGCTCAATTCTCAGTTTTGTTGTTCAAGATGTTAGCTTTGTTGTTGTTTGAAATTTGAGTTTGGGTTTGCGATTTTGTTTCAGGTGATCTACATATCAGTGACAGATTATCTGCAGAAGAGGGAGAAGGAGAAGTTTGTGAAGGAGGAGGAGGCTGCAGCTGCAGCTGTGAAGAAGAACAAGAACAAGAAGAAAAGTGGCAGGAGAAGATAGGTGATTGAGACCTAGAGGAGGTTTTTGGCCACAAGAATAGTACCATCTATGACTGTGATGAGGAAGAGGATGTTTGATGATTGTTAGTAACCTTCATTTCAGTCACCATGTTTGTAATTTGTTGTGCATTGCTTCGACTAGTATGAGCTTATCTTTGTTTTATATCAAATTTGGAAACGTTTAAGAAAGCAACATGAATTCCAGCAACATGATTGAAAACCCAACATTTATTATTAGTGGGAAGGTGATGTTTACAGGTTTTCTGGTAATTCTGCATAACATCTGACTTGTGTATTAGTTGACTTGTAGTAGAGTATTTAATGATTTGCTTGACAATAGTTGTGGTTAATGAGTATGTTGTAAGGAACAATGCAGTTCTTGCAATTGCTTCAAATGTGGGAGAACCATGTGAGTATTGAGGGTTGGTTTCTGGATGTATAAGCATAGAGCTTTGTTCAATATTGTGCTTATATGTAATGTGGGTGTGTGTGTATTTATTTATTTATTAGTTTACTTTAGACGATTCCATAAATTTCCCTCTCCAATTTGATAGAGTTGATTGGGAGAATGGGAACGGTATACCTCAGCCGGGAACATTGTCATATTCTGCACATTTTGTCTTAAACTATACGGGGAATTTGTTTTCAATGGAAAATATGGCATCGATAACTAAAGGCTTGTTATGGATGACAATACCATATACTTGTTGTTCTGGTTGTAAAAGGCTTCTACTGGTTAACTGAGTATATATGATATCTGTCTGACAATGACTACGTTTCAGAATTGGTTATAGCACGATATCCGATGGTGAGGAAAGAGGAGCAATTGTTCCTGGTAAGTTCAGCCTTGTTCTTCTGTTGCTTTTGATTTGTGATAATGAACTGCTTAGACCATATATCATTTTTGGGAAAATTATGTTGTATCATTTGGGATGACTACATTTTGTGAAATGAAAATCACATCTTTGGTATCTTGGTAAATAACATGTGATATTCCTTTTGTCAATCTGCAGGCTACATTGGTTGAACCAACAAGTGGCAATACCGAATTTGGTATCGATTTTGTGGCTAGACTAAGGGATACAAACTTACAGTGACATCACCTGTATCCGTGAATCTGGAAAGGAGGATCCTTTTGCATGCATTTGGAGCACAAGTTGTTTTGAAAAATTTGCTCTCATCTTGCAACATGCTTATTTGCTTACCAATTTTTCCTGACAAATATTTTAGGTTTTCTAAGCTCTGTCTGCTGCTCCTTGCCTCAAGCAGGTGCTCGGAGTGCGGCCGATCACCTAGACATAGTTCCCATAGTTTAAGATATAGACATCCTTATATGCATATGTTTTGCCTGTGACTTAATATTTCAGCGTTCATAACATTTCCGAATGATATGATATTATTAGCATACTCTTACGTAAAGTTTCACTCGTTCCGTAGCATGTGAACTTATTTCTGTATTCGTTACTCATACATGACAATTACTGAACAGTGATTTTTTCACTAGCTATATCTTAAAATGCATTGTGGATGGTTTTGCAAGCTTAGTGCTCCTCTATAACTAATTTATTTGTGGGTTTTGGTGCTAAAGGTTGTTTTCCCAAGCTTTGGCGAGATGTATATTTCTTCTCCTCTCTCTGACTCCATCAGCAAGGAGGCCCGAAAAATGAAACCAAGGTAGCTTCAATTGGTCAGATGCCAATGAACGTTCTCCAGACATCGATAAATCCTGTAAGTCCTGAAACTGTAAGAATATTAGCTACCACATCCATGCATATATGTGTAACATATAATATATTTAATCTTTACCTCTCTTTTTTTTCTCTTCTCCTTGATGGCGAGAAAGTGATGGATTTGTGTTTTGGAAGAGCTAAGACATAGAAACTCACTCCATTGATGGAAATCAACTTTGTCCACACGAAAAGCACACTCTAATCTTTCTCCAAAGAAATTAATTAGCCACATTAATATAAATGTTTATTTACGCATTAAATTATGAGATTGAATTAATTCAATACCTTCTTTTTCAGCAAAAAATTTGCATTATTGTTGACATTGATGTATCCTTTTGGGTCTCATCTTAGCCTTTTAGGGCTTCAATTGTTTCAGTACCTTCTCCAATGGCAATAAGCAATCTCTCATCTCTCATGGCCCATTTGCTTACCCTAAAACGAAGGCCACTTAAATGCATAGCTATAGATGTTGATTTAGTCCAATTCATGATGTTGATTTTGAAAGCTTTTATTCAAATAATTGGCGTAGGTTTTAATTGCATGATTTACAAGTTTCTGTTTCAAATAATTTTGAATGCAGAAGAAAGATTATACTCAGATTCATCTCCAGACACTACCTGTAGAGACTTCTGAGATGAGCATATGATTACAAGGTAATTGAGCAACAATTAGAGATTTTTTAGTTAGTTTCATCTTGCATTTGCAACCTACATTTTCTTATGATTTGAGGTATTGGCACTGTGGCCTTATGGCGACGCACCAAGTGTCGTAGCCATATTTGATTTGTAAAGGTTGTGGTCCATAGAGTTATGGCCAATGTTATTAATGTTGAGGGAAGCATGAAGATCATTAAGAGCATAGGATGAGGTGGATCTTATCTCTCACATGCCAACCAGCCATTGTTAGGTAAGCATGATAGCAATGGCATCCCTTGACTTAAAGGGATCACAAGCAGTGTTCTAAAAATTTCTGACTTGTTCGATTTATTCACAATTAATCTTCAGTTAATTTTCAATAAATATTTTAGTTCGGTTAATTTTCTTCTCTGCCCAACTACCGCCTAGCGTTTTTTAGATCACTGGTCATAAGAAGTAAAAACTCATAAAAGATACTGCAGATGTCATTATCGTCGCCGAGACTGGAATTCTGACTATCGGATTAAAGACACACATATACTTGATCGGTTGAAAATTAGAATGAGTGGGCAAATAGAGTAGTTACGTATTTTTACCATTAAACATGTTACTCTCATATACACATTGAGAAAATAATGTCACTACTAGTTAACATTTATTGAGTGATGTAATAAACATCTAAATTCTACACTGTCTCTCAGTTATGGATCTAAGTGAAGAGGCACTGCCAGTGGTACAGCATTAAG
>JAYMTP010006133.1:0-12442 GCA_036897365.1 Geranium brycei | reverse complement strand
ACCGCCTTGTGGGCGAGGTCGACTCTGTCTAACGAGAGAGAGAGAGATCACGGCGCAACCCAAATTGGAGGGTTGAGGACAGTGAAAGTAGATGGAGTTGATTCCCAATTGGCCGCAGGCCATCGGCGGGAGTCTTCTCTGAGGGGTTTGGTTGGGTTCCGCGTAGCAATCGATTCACCCTGTCCTTCTACAAACCCTTGCTTTGTCTCCCAAGTGGGCGTAGCCGGTCTAGCTCCGACCGCTGCAAGCGCTAGAGCTGCCAAGAAATCACGGAGTTTTCTCAAGTACGGGCTTGTCGCTGCTCTCGCCGCCGGTTGGTTTTGTTCCAAATATATTGTTTTGTACTGTTTCAATTGAAATATATTGTTCAAGTTGACGTGAGTTTGATTTTCCTTTTATTTCTATGTATTCAAACAATATTTTGTACTCAACTTGAACAATGGCGATTGCCATAATGGGCAAATCAATTTTGAACAATTTCAAGCTTATCCAAAAGTGGCTAAGCTTCAAATTTTGTACAAATCTTATGCAGTGTGTTTTGTATTAATACATAATAAACTAGTTGTTAGGAAATTTTGGTTTGATCTTGAACAGAGAAAACAAATCAGAAATTGAGAAAGAATGAATGACAATTTTTTTAAAATTTAATAGTTAGTTGAGGGCAATTTAGACTTTTGCCAATGACTTAAAGTTAAGTGAAAATCGTGTATAGTACAAAAGAGGTATGTGGAGTTTTCCCTACATTATATATGGAAGATTTGAGGATTTCCTCGTTGTAAGTTGTATTTATAGGGTTATAGTAACTTTTGTTAACTTGCATTTCTCTGCAATGTAAATTTGGCTTCCATTTACAAGAACTTGCTTGTGACATTACCAAAATGTGTTGTTGTGTCTGTAGCAGGCCCCGTGTACAACTGCAATATGATAACAAAACTGAAAATTAGCACTTGTATGAATAATTTTTTTTTCTCAGCGAAGTGATTGAATTTTATTGAACCCGCCAAAGTTTCCGAAAATGAAACAGAGGCAGAGAAGAATGTATGAATAATTTTCAGAGCATGTATAGATCAAATTTATAGATTTTTCACACAAGCCTATACCTCAACTAGTCTATGCGATACAATGACCGTGCCAGACAAATTATTTGGTTTGACAGCTTCCTTGATTTGCCTGCGCACAAAAAAAACACAAATGAAAAACTTAATCTCAACACAAAACAGAGGTTAAATATATAATTCAAACACAAAATATCTGGAATTAGCCATCATAATCTCCTCGTGCAAACTTGTCCTCTGGATAAAATACAGGGACGACCTGGTTCTCCCCGAACTTTCTTCCATTTAAACCAGACCGAGCATTGGAGGAAGCGTGCCGAACTTTCCTCCTTCCTGCCTCATGTCCTCGACAATGTCTTGGTACTCCTCGTCGTCCGCTGCAACTGCTTCACTCAAACATACAACTTTGGATATAATTAGCCTCTGCAGATGTAATAATATGTTCTCTTGCTGCTGCTCAGGTGATCTAGGCTGAGTAGTAGCGCGCCTGACGGTGAGAGTTTTGTTATGACTCATTTGAATTCCGTTCAGAGCAGCGCATGCTGTGTCTGTCACTGAAGGATCTTGGTAAACACAGAATGCATAGCCTTTCCAGTTTCCGGTTTCTCTGTCTTTCACGAGATCAAAGCCTCGCAGAGGCCCCTAAAACCCCAACAACTTCCTCATGTCTGGTTCTGTGAAGTGATAGGGAATCCCCCCCGACGAAAACTCTATCAGGGCCTTCAGTAAGTCCACCAGCAGGGGATGGTGTGAGGCCAAGAGCGGCGAGGTTAAGATTTGGATCGGGTTGGGTTGGACCGAGCGTTGCAGCGAGCGATGGATTGTAATCAGTAGGTCTCCTGACCTTTACCGGTGCGCCCTCGAATATTATGCCATCTAATCCCATTGCATTACTGGCCTCCTCGACGGATCTCGTCTCTACGAAAGCAAACTTCTTTTCGTGGTTGATGTAAACATTGACTACCGCGTCGCCCCCCGGGCCAGCGGTGTTACCCCCAATGGCTGCCATGGCCTGGCTGAAAAAGGCGGCGACAGACTGTTCGTTTGCTGTTGGGGGGAGCCCGCCAACGTAGACTCGACGAGCGTGTCTCGTGGCCTGAACTGGCATAATTGTAACAGCAGGAGCAACATCAGCAGCCATCATTGCAGAAGCAGAAGGGTAAGTGTCAAAACCACTTACCCTTTTGCTCGATCGAGACCTATGTCTGTGTCTATCTTCCTTGTCTCTGTCATAATCTCTACAGCTACGACTTCTTTGGTGATGATCATCGAAGTCATCTCTATCTCTGCCACGGTCGTTTCTCTTACTGCGTTTCCTGTGGGAATCTCTATGATCCCGATCACGATCCTTGCCCCGAGGAGAAACGGCGTATCTGTAGTCAGGCATTTCGTCAAGAGCTAGCTAGCTGATTTGTCTCTTTTTTCACAAGTTGAAACTAACAATAACTCTTCCTTGAATACTGGTCGATATGACTTCTTGACTAGTTTGACTCTCCCAGAACTCAGTGAATTAAAGTTTGACTATACACTACTGGAATTGCATCCTAGCCGGCGAGACGTTGAAACATCTCGCTAGCTAGAAATGAGCTTGACTTCAGTGGTGATAGTTGGTCGATATGACTTATCTTCCTCTTAAAAACAAGGGTTCGAGTCTAGTAGGCCACTTGCTTGAAGAATGCGTGGGGGCGGACTTAGAATAGGTAAAAGTAAATGATAATTAGAGGTATGTTAATTATTTCGCATAGTAAACTGACGGTGTTAAGAAAATTAAACAACAACCTAATAAAGTGATAAAAACCCCTCAATCTCTCTAACCAAAAAATCATAGGTGAACTCAATTGTATGTGATCATCCCAAGTTTAAACCACACGATTTAGTTTTAAATAACGTCAATGAAAATTAGAAAGTGTGAAATCAATCCATTAATAGTAAGTAATTGTTAAATTTAGCATTTATTTGGTCAATTTTGTTGATCCAATCGTTAGGTCATGCGTCTAATAAAGATTTAGATCTCGATTTCCACCTATAATTAATTTGATTTTCTTAAAAAACTTACCTATTATAATTAGAAATACCTAAATCAGCCACTGAGTGTATCTTATCTTACTTCATTTTGTTTTTAGAGATAATTTAGCTATTTTCTTTGTCAACAATGGTTAGGGCTTAATTTCTTGTTCTTCAAGTTATTATAGGTTAGTGTAAATTATTTTTTATTTTTGAAACTTGTTACATATTTTTTCGAAACTTATGCTATTTTGCAATGAAATGGGACATTCTGATACCCATTTCGGTGTTCTTGGCGATCCCAATCCCAAAGCCGATTCTTGACCTCGTTATGTGTAACAACTCGGAGGAATCAAGATCCGTTCTTGATTTCAAACAGGTGGAGGGTCTCGAAGATTTCAGGATCGTCATCAACGGCATGAACATAGATTCTAAACTTTCCAATCAAGACATAGCAAAATATTACAACCTCTGCAGGTCGCAGAGCGCGTACCTGCACGATCATCTCCTCGAGGACGTCAACACCAGCCATTGGGCCGCTTCGATCGTCTCCAAGACCGTTCTCGTCGCTGACTCGATCAGAGAGTGCAACTTCTCGACGCCCAGGAGCGAGTTCGACCGTTGGGACAAGATCTTGAATAGTTTCGAGGTTTTGGGATTGAACGTCGGGTTTTTACGCGCGCGGTTGAGGAGGCTTGTGAGTTTGGCCGTTGAGGTGGAGGCTGAAATTGGGGAGATGGTGTCGGGGGCTGAAGAGAAGATCGAGTTTCTCGAATCGGAGATTCAGAGGCTGGAAGAGAAAAAAGAAGAGCTCGTTGGCCCGCTCGAAGCGGAGATTCAGAAGTTGGGAGAGGAAAAAGAAGAGCTTGTTGTTCGGATGAAGGAACGTAATGTGATTTGTAACAATAGGTTTAGGGAAGTGGTTGATGGTCTTTGGTGATTTTAAACTTGGTCTTGTTAATGGTAGGATTGTATTAGTGTTCAAGTGTTTTTGTTTTTCATGTTATGTAATAAGATTTTGTGAAACTTGATAGTGTTGTTTTTTTTCCTCGGCAAATAAGGATTTCATTGATGGAGTAGCAATTAATTCCCAAGACAAAGAAAAAGCTAGAAAACTACACAAACAAATAGAATAACATGATAGCTTGAAGCGCAACAATTATAAGCTGATGAAGCAAGACAGAACCACACTTGAAATTCTTAAGAGTTTTTAAGATTATTGTATCAAAAACGGGCTCAAGACACGCCACTTGATTCCCGCCTTTAAAGGAGGCCCAACAGAGGCTGGGAGAAAGGTCCAACAAGAGTAGGAAGAGAACAAATGTGAGATACCACAGCGAGATTCGAATCCAAGTCCCTTGGACCCAAGTTCAAGTACTTAACCAATTATAAGTTATCTCATTTGGTAGGAATCACTTCATGAGCTGGTAACCGGGGGATTCTGGGTTGCCAGATTATCTTTGACCAACTGATGAATCATTTTAAGAAGATTTTGTAAGAATGAGAGATCTCTACCGCGAAGCTCTCTGCAGAACTGGGGATCCCACATGTTGGAAGCCCTGTAATTGAAAACAGAGGTCTTATGAGCTAAATTTGAGTTCAGTTAAATAAATTATTTCGAGTCTAAACTAACGAGTCGAATCGAGTTTTGACAGACTTAGTCTCTTTTCTGCTTGTGTACATGCGCCATTAATTTTGAATATAACAGAGTAATTACTACGTCTCATTTGTCCAAAATATAACATAAAAATAAATTATGAGTTAGGTGGATTCAAAATGACAGAGTGATGTGTCTTGTGTAAAATAAATATTTACTAATAATGGAAGTAAAGGCTGATTGATGAAAAATGATAACAATTTTCAAGTGTAAATTATTGTTTCTTTCAAAGCTTGTTATATATTAAAGTTATATTTAAAAATGTTTTGAAAATTGGCTTACGAATATTGTTAGTTAAAACAAAACTTTAAGGTGAAATGAAGGGCTTAAATATAGAGGTTAGATGGTAAATTTGATCAGGTCTATGATGTATTCAAAATTATATTCTAAATAATATTTTACATATGTAACCAAAAATAATATTTTATAATTTATTTTGAGTCAGGCTAGGATTAGTCTTCATTCAGGGTTGCATAAATTAAGAAGCCTAAATCATTAGAGTTTCTTGTGGTTCATTCGAAAATTAGAGTTTCTAATTATGCTTCATTACAAAATTAACTATCATCATTGATCTATACGAATCTGTGGGACTCGGAACTTGTGTTGTTGTTATGGATAATGTTTTAGAAGTTGTGGTTATCTTTTTGGTGTTCTTTGTGCTCCCTCTTTTGATTTTTGATTCTGTTTGGAAGGAGATATTTGGTTCTGTTAAATCCTTCGAGGTTGATTTCAAAAAAGTCAAGAGAATTGAAGACTTCACCATCATCATAAACGGCATGAAAATAGATTCTAAACTCTCTTCAAAACATAGAACCACATATTACAATCTTTGCAGGTATGGGAGTCCATTGGTTGTGGGTTAAATTTTTGCATTAGAGGTGAAATCATATGCGAACCAGGGTAGAAATACGAACCGTCCGAACTTGTGAACTGGCGTGAACACAATGTTCACTTAACATGGTATGAAACTCGACCCCCTCGTTACACCTCTCCCTCAACATGGTTCACTTATAGGGTATAGTATAGAACTCGACCCCCTCGTTACACCTCTCCCCAACAAGCTTCACTTATAAGATATTATGGAACACGACCCCCTCGTTACACCTCTTTCCTAACATGATTCAATTATAGGGTATAGTATGGAACTCAACCCCCTCGTTACGATCGGAGAACTTGTAACAGTAGTTGGAACTAGGTCAGCGAGGGTCCGGCTGATTATTACAACCGTAACCAGGCTGAACCCTCATTGGCCTGGTTCCCCCTCGTTACAGTAGGAGACCCTCGTAACAGTTAGGGACCTCGTTATATATTTCCCCCAAGGCCGGTGCACACATGAGTACAATCTGGTGTGAGCCCGGTATAAACACGATATACATATGGTACAAACAAATTGTGAAATGGTAGAAACATATTAGACACGGTAAAACACTTAATAAAAGTGGTGTAAATTCGCTGCCACGTGTCGTGCGATGATATTATCTTGCTAGATAAGCGGCTCAAAACCAACTCGGACGATTCGTATTTCTATCTCAGTTTGCACTGGAATGCATCCCTAAATATTTATATTATATAGTTACATGTTACTCATATATACTTCCAATAAAAACATTAATATCCATCTGAATGTGAATTTTTGAAGTGGGATCGAATGTTATAGAAAAACTTGGTTGTGTTTTTTTTTTCGAAAACACTTGGGTATGTTTATTAAAAACGAATTGTCATAAAAGTAAAATTAAAATCTAAATAAAAGTTCGAGATATATACCATAGAACTGGATCATATATACCAGACCGAACTCCATAATTACAAAGTTCACAGTTTATTAGTTGTTCCAATCCTATTAATTTTTTCGATTTCGATTATAATCGAAATAATGCACACCCATGTATTTACATGCAGGTCACAAGAAGCATTTCTCCACAGCCACCTTGTGGAGGACATCAACACAGCCGAGTGGGCAGCTACAATTATTTCCAAGACAGTTTTCATTGCTGATTCAATCAAATCTTGCAACTTCAAGACACCCAAAAGCGACTATGACCGTTGGGACAAGATCTTGAGCAGCTTTGAGGTCTTAGGATTGAATGTAGGGTTCTTACGCGCCCGTTTGCGGAATCTTTTGAGTTTAGCTTTTGAATCCGAGGAAGAAACTAAGGAGTCAAGGTCGGAGGTTGAAGAAAAGATCAAGAGTCTTGAATCAAAGATTCGGATGTTGGAAGAGAAAAAGAAAAAGCTTGTTGTTCACCTCAAGGAACAAAATGTGATAAGTAAGAAGTACGAGGATAGGTTTAGGAAAGTGGTGGATGCTCGATGGTGATAATTGTAATAAAGGTGAGTTGTTAGGTGTGTTTTCTTTCATGTTATGGAAGATTTGGTGATTTCTTGGTTGCATTGATCGAGTTATAGTAACTTTTGTTGACTTGCACATATATTACTAATTCATAATGATGCAAAATCAAACGTACAAATGACACTGCATGCGTGTTGGCCAAACGGTCGAAGAGTGTTTCGATCTGGTTATATGCCTGAGTTCGATGCCCGTAGTGTGTTATGGGAAGGGTGGGTTAGGTTTAGGGATGGCAACGGGGCGGGTTTGGGGAAAATTTGGCAATCCCCGTCCCCGTTAGAATCGGATCGGGGATTCCCTATTTTCAACGGAGACTAAGATTCCCCATCGGGTTCAGGAATTCCCAATTTTTTGTTTCTAACCCAAAAAAATGTTAACACACATTTATTTTTGAATAAAGTTTGTATTAAATATTATTATTTTAAAAATATGTACTTAAATTTTCTTTTTCATTAAACATGTATTATAAAATATTATTTTGATAAAAAAATATTCTTTTATTAAATATGCATTTTAAAATATAATTTTTAATTCAAAAATATATTTTTTAATATATCGGGGCAGAGCGGGGCGGGGATACTCACCCCATCCCCACCCCATTCCTATCCGGATTTAGGAATTCCATGCCCCGTTTTTGTTTAGATTTGGAGATTCCAATCGAGGACGGAGAATATTGCCATCCCTAGTTAAGTTCAGGGATGAGAAAGATAGGGCCTATAGGCTTGTATTAGGGGTAGATAGGAATTTAAAAAAAACAAATGTATAACTTTGAACTTAAATTGGAAAGATAAATTGAAAAGATTCTTGAAGGAGTAACAAGTTACGAAGTTGGTAGATATGATAATAAAGCTTTGTTGCAGATTTTTTTTAAAACATTTAACTTTATATCGCAAACAATGTTAACTACATGCTGAGAAGAACAATGAAAGAATTCGGTGGGATAAAACCTCCACCTGAATCCCTAAAATTAGGAAGCTAATAACAAACTTGAATAACATCGTATCCAAACACAATTCAGTAGCAAACATAGTAGTAGTAAAACACTGAAACAATAAGATCACAGATCAAAGACAAAAGACTCGACCCAGTTAGCATCATGCAGAGACACGGCCTCCACCTCGACCGGCTTGAGAAACCCCGTAATTCCGTTGCAGAACACATTAAACATAGTTCCTCGATAACAACAGGGACAAATCGACTCTAACTAGTTAGCATCATGCAGAGTCACGACCTCTACCTTGACTGGCTGGAGAAACTCTGTGATCCCACTGCAGAACGCATTAAATAAGTTTCCTCGATCAACCCCGCAATCAATATCCTTACTCCAAGCCGGCGTCATCTCCAGAGGAACCACAAATCTTTAATAATACAAGTCTTCCAAACTCTTTGTGCTTATTAGAATCAACCCAATGACGCCAGAGAAATACCGATTTCTCCCAGTACCGGGCCATCAAACATAGATTGAATACCGGGAAAACAACAAAATTGAATGGGATTAAAAAACCAGCCGGACATGGATCGAAACCCGCCAGGTCACCCAGAACGAACCCCACCTTCCCCTCCTTGATTCCAGTGAAAATATGCCATATCTCACGAAAATCATCCATCCCAGCATTCAAAACCGGAAAAGCTTAGTTAAAACTGCCCAATACTACTAAAAAATTGCCTGAAACTACCTAAATATTGCCTTAAACTACCAACACCACTGCATAGCGGGAGCAACGCCACAGAGGCGAACAATCTCAGCATGAGAGATAAAACTTGTCTAGTTGGTCAATATGACTTCTTCTTCTTTTTTGAATATTTACACAATTTTTTTATTCTACCAAAATACCTTCCCTACTCAGCAAGTCTCGAATTTACAAGCTCTCATATGAAAATGTGTATCTCAAATCGCTAAAATGCCTTAGGGGAGACGACTTCTTTAACTCTTAAAATCAAGAATTCAAATCTAATGACGCTCATCTAACGAAAGTGTGGGGTTAGGATTAAAATAAGTAGGAGTAAAGTATATTCGATTATGTTAATAGATATCAATCGAACTGAATAAAAATCGACCGATTTAAAATCAAACCAAATTTCAACATAAAAGTATTGACTTTTATTTAATTATAACTAAAATGGTCGCTTCAATTTGGTTCAAAATCGAACAGTGAACCGCCCTAATTTACTTTTTCAATTTTGTTGTTGAAATATGGGTGTAAAAAGATTTGGACTTTGATTTCCACATATAATTTATTTGAAATTTTAGTTGAACTTTTCCACAATGTTTTCGAAAAAGATTACCTACTATATTATGATAACTTATAAGATTACAAAATACAAATTAACATACCTATATTAGCCGCTGAACATATTTTATCTTGTTACCTTATTATTTTGTGTTTCTTAGAGATAGTTTCGCTATTTTTCCCCCCAAAAAGTTTAGGGCTTTAGTTTCTTGTTCTTCAAGTTACTACTAGGTAATTAGTGTTTGTTTCCTATTCAAATCATTAGGTTTAGGGTTCTTGCAAGAAAGCCTCTATTTAAGAGCTTTTTTCCTTGGTTATTCGAAAACCAAACCCTATAGCTCCTTGTGACTCTTTTGCAACGATGGGTTGGGACAATATTCTGATACCCGCTTCACTGTTCTTGGGGATCCCAACGTACAAGTTGGTTCGTGACTACATCGCGTGGAACAAGGAATATGAATCAAGACCATTTCAAACAAGTCGAGGGCCTCGAGGATTTCAAGATCGTCATCAACGGCATGAACATAGGTTACGATCTCTCCAAGCAAGATAAAGAAAAATATCACGACCTTTGCAGGTCGCAGAGGGCGTACCTGCACGACCAACTCCTCGAGGACGTCAACACCGTCGGCTGGGCCGCCACGATCGTCTCCAAGACCGTTCTCGTCGCTGACTCGATCAGAGGTTGCAGCTTCTCGACGCTCAGGAGCGAGTTTGACCGTTGGGACAAGATCTTGTGTAGTTTGGAGGTTTTGGGATTGAACGTAGGGTTTTTACGGGCACGGTTGAGGAGGCTTGTGAGTTTGGCCGGTGAGATGGAGGCTGAGATTGGGAACGTGGTGTCGGAGGCTGAAGAGAAGATTGAGTTTCTTGCATCGGAGATTAAGAGGCTGGAAGAGAAGAAAGGAGAGCTCGTTCGTCCGGTCCAAGCGGATATTCAGAAGTTGGAAGAGAATAAAGAAGGGCTTGTTGTTCGGATGAGGAACATAATGCGATTTGTAACAATAGGTTTAAGAAAGTAGTTGATGGCCAATGGTGATTTGAAACATGATTTTGTTATTATTACTATTATTATTATTATGTAATAGGATTGAGAGAAGATTAGTTTTCAAGTGTTCTTTTAACGTTAAATAGTAAGATTTGGTGAAATTAACTAATATTTTTATATTGTCAATGTGTGTTAGCTACGAGAACTATATGTTAATCGGTTTAGTGTTGATTACTGATTCATTTTGTCGTTTGTATTAATGCAATGTGTTGTTGATATTAATTAGCTTGAGGTTTAATCCCGACTGTGATGAGCTGATGTGAGGCCCTGATTTGAAAAATTATTACGAATCTATGGAGCTTTTCGGGTCATACACTTAGGCATGGAGCCAAGAAACTTGCTTAGATTGGGTTTCATGTCGGCTCAGTGATGGCGTTCCATGAAATTGCAAAGTTGTCTAAATATTTTAGAAATTTTAGAAAAAGACAATTTGCATGAAATTGCTAGTGAAGTTCAAATTGTTGTCGATGCTATGGAAATTAACTAGCAATGATGTTAAAGTAAAAGAACTCATTTTCATAGTATTTTTGGTAACTTTTACCACGGGTTCAAAAGTAAATATGCTAAATTACCTTCTGAATATTTTATTTTATTATATAATTATATCATGGTTTTTGAGATAATTTAGCTATTTTCATTTTTAACAAGGTTTAGGACTTAATCTCCTATTCAAATTAGGTTAGTGTATATGTTTTCTATTCTAATTAGGTTCTTCCTTTCAAATCAGCTTTAACATATATTGTAACTATGAAGTTGAGTATGTAAATCCAATTAGTTTTAGGGTTTAAATTCCTAATCAGGATTGTGACAAGATAAGCCCTATATATTTAAGAGTTTCTCTACCTTACAATATTCACTCGAAAATCATTATTAATTATTTTTTGAATAATCTCATTGAAAACAATTAATTGTGCTCTGATCTACAATGGAGGATGACCGAAGCCGGAAACAGATATTGATAGGGTTAGGGTTTCTGGTGTTCACTTTTATCATCCTCCCCATCATTTGTCTCACACATGGTAAAGGACCCATTGTCGAGTTCGAGCAAGTCAAGAGCATTAGAGAATTCAGGATCGTCATAAACGGCATGAAAATCGACGATCACGTGTCTCCAGGAGAGAGATCCAAATATTACGACCTGTGCAGGTCACAGAAGGCGTATCTGCACGAGCATCTCCACGAGGGCGTCGACACCGTCCACTGGGCCGCCGCGATCGTCTCCAAGACCGTTTGGATCGCCGATTCGATCAGGGCCTTGAACGTGTCGACGCCGAGGAGCGAGTACGACCGCCTGGACAAGATCTTGTGTAGTTTCGAGGTGCTGAGGCTGAACGTGGGGTTCTTGCGCGCGCGGGTGGGGAGCCTCGCGAGGTTTGTTTCTGAGTCCGGGGAGGAATTTGAGGGGACGAGGTCGGAGGTCGAGGAGAGGATCAAGCGCCTCCAGTCCGTCATTCGGAATTTGGAAGATAGGAGAACAGAGTTTGCTCTTCAGATTAAGGAACGGAACGAGGAGTACGAGAATAGGTTCAAGGAACTGGTGAATAGGCAATGGTGATGTGACATGATTGATAATAAATCATTGTTTATCTCTGATTCAGTTTGGTTTATTGTACTTATTCATGTCACATCAGTCACATGTGATGTGACATGAATAAGTTCAAGAAATCATTGTTTATTGTACTTATTCATGTCACATGTGATGTGACATGAATAGGTTCAAGAAATTATTATTGAATTGATTCAATTTGGTTTATCTCTCATTCAGTTTGGTTTATATTTAAGATGCAATTACAATTATACATTCAAATCTAAAATTAATTGAAACGCATGATAGTCATTTCAAGTGTATTTTAGTTTCTTAAAACATGGGTATTTTAGTCATTTTAGCGTAGGTTGTCACAAAAAATTGTCAAGGTATTAAAAAAGAGATTTCGTTAGTTATGGTATGAAACTGTCATTTTGTTTAGTTAAGTGTAACAAAGTATCATTATCTCTTATTATTAATATAGAATATATTATTACCTTATTACACGATTAATATTAATATAAAATATAGTATTACCTTATTAAGCACTTATAATCTTATATAAATGGAGAGTT
>JAYMTP010006132.1:0-12443 GCA_036897365.1 Geranium brycei | reverse complement strand
ATGATAAACATTACATCAATTGGATTTATATACGTTGGACTAGGGCACAAATCCTACAAAAAGTATACACAGAATTTTGTTGTATACTCGTGTAAACTTTGACCTAAGATCGTCTCTACCTATGAGTATTCAAAATTGCAATAGGAACTAGGTTTAATATCCCATACAAAGAAGAAAGGCACATCAACCGGATCCGGATGCGTTAGCATAGCTGCATAGGTTATCCCCTAAAATTGAACAATTGCTTTTGATTCTCTATTTTTTTAATTATAGATCGATTCATTTTCGATTTGAGACCAGTTTCAATCCCCGCCTAAATTAATTCATATAGATTAAAAATTATCAGTATACTTTTTGCATAAAATCTACATGTTTATGGTTAATTATATGAAGTTTAATAACAAGTCTTTTGTAACTCTAAGCATTAATAACCCTTGCTTCAAGGTTTCCTTTATAAAACAAATATGTTAATAATTTGAATCTATAATTAAGATTTAAACCATGAGGATAGAAATGTTATTAAAAAAATATCGAACAATCTCAATGGTAAGTAATTACGACGAGAATTATTAATTTCATTTTAAATCTCGAAATAATATATCCAATAATATTAAATAAATAAGTAAAATGTTTAAGTCGAATTTATCGTGTGCAGCTTAGCCCAATGGGCCCATTACGTACCGCATCAAACCCACCACACAACGAGGACAGGCCCAATCACATATATCTCTAATAATAAAAAATAAAAATAAAAAGCGCTAAAAATAGGACGGGATTAGTTAGTTAATTTCCGTTATTAAATTTCAAACGGGGTCAAAGAAAGCAACGAGAGAGCTGCATCGTCGCTCTCCCTCGAAACGCCATAAAATTACCACAACCCTCAATTCAATTATATATTCCAATTTTCCCCAAACTTTCCTCCTTCCCAAACACCCCCGCTAGATTCTCGGGGGCTTCTCTCGAGTCGAATTCGATGGGGTCGGTAACGCCCGCCGCAAGATCGAAGCGGTTCCTGCGGTGTTTCAAGTCGGAGATCAACGACGGCGACGCCCACAAGTACATGGCCGTCGGCGAGAAGGAAGGGGTCGTCTTCCCCAACGTCTTGCCGGTTCTCAAGCCCGCCAAGGAAAACGACGTCGGATCGGTCAGCCGGAGGAGGAAGGAGGGCAGCGGCAACAGCTTCGCCAGGATCATGAGGGCGGTTGTTTTCGAGACCGCATTGGTTAGTTTTTTGTCATTTTCCCCATTAATTATATTATCATATGAAGGGAATGACTAATTTGTTGACCTGGTCGAACCGGTGAATCGATCGAATCAACCTCTTAATTGGTTTACGGTAGAATAACAATGTCACGAGTAGGGATGTCAAAAAAATTTAAACCCGACAAATAACCCAAAGACTCAACTCTATTGGAAGCGAGGCGGGTCAGCAATTTGGGTAATGGGCGGGATGGGACAAACAAGCGGGTACATGTTAAAAAAATAGTTATCATGTTTATCATAATATTCCACCAGACTTATTTCTACATTGTGTTTTATTGCATTATGCATAAATAGCTTGTCGTTTGTATGTAAAAGTAATTTAGCGATGATCAGATAATGTAGAGAAAATTGGAAGAACGTTTGATTTCGAGACGGGTTAGAAAACAAAATATCGAGAAAAGGCAAGAAACCTAATTTCAATGCGGGGTCTAGGATTACTAAACGCGCCCCAATGTCATCTCTAATGACGTATTATGTATTTGCACCATTTCGAACGAGGAGTAATTACACAACTCGCCTAACTAGATAAGGGTTGGTCGAACAGGGAGATCATGTTTATAAGGCTCGATTGAAAATCAGACGAAATTCGTAGATCAAATAAATATAATTCGGGTCAACAAAACCATGATGTCCAGCCTTAAACTAGATGCATAGAAAATGATATCAATCTCAACATATGTTCACAAAATATTTCGAGTCAAATTTCAAGAAATGTTCAATTTTTTGGCCAGAAATTAGTTTGGTTTAAAAATACAAAACTTATCGTTCCAAAATTATAGACCGCTGAATTAAATTAAAGAATTGATCGGAAGGATCATGTCATTAACTAGCTTTAGCAACATCAACTTTAATCCATTTTCATTGAATTGAACGTAACATAACAAAATGTGTAAACATTACATTTGTGCGTTTTCAGGCGAAGAAGATGCGAAAGAGAAAGACGAAACACAAGTCCTTCCGAACAGAAATGATCGGCGACGCGCCCACGAAACCGCCGGCGACGAACCGGATGAAGAAATCAGCCTCCGAGAGCGAGCTCACCGGAATCGGACGACCCTACCTCACCGACACCTGCACAGGCTCCTCCTCCTCGTCCCTCAACATCGGGTCCGGCTCCGCAGTCTCATCCTCGTCCCTCATCTCCAGCGCCAGGTCGTCCCCGTCTCGAACCAGGGGACCCCCAATTTCAAACCCACCCGACCCCAAGACCCAGTCGCCCAAATCGAAGCTCGGGAGGATCCGATACACCATCATCGGCCTCTTCTCGGTCCTCCTCAGCCTCGTCGCCGTGATCTTCTGGGGAAAGGCGTGCGCCATCTTCTGCACCTCCGCCTGCCTCTTCGTCGTGCCGAGGCTCAGCCGGCCCAGGTCGGAGTTCTCGCCTCCGGGATCGGTGCCGGTGCCGGCGGAGATCGGCGCCGACGAGCAGAAGAAGAGGGTCGTCGGGGATGGGTTTCTGGACAGAGGACGTGGCCGGTGAAGAAGATGAACGCGACGACGTCGTTTTGGGGACTGCGTGCGGAGGAGGATATTGGTTGGTGCTGGCGTAAATACCAAGGGAGTTTAGGGGTAGTTATGAGATTTTACCCAGGACTGTTTTCTTTTCTCTGTCCATACTGAAGGAAGGTCTCGAAATGAGGTAAATGGAGAGTAACTGAACTGTTGTATATATTTCTACTTGTATTTTTTTGGGTAAATAATTTGTAACACCCTTTATTCTATCTGGAAATAAATTAATGTATAATAATTCATTTATTCTATTTATTGGAGAGAGAAACTAAAAATATTTTATATATAATATGCATTAATTATTGTAACGTAAAAAATTATTGCAAACAATGTATAGTTACAAAAATGTGCGAAACTAGAAATTCTTAAATAGAATGGGAAATTTTTTTCATATGTTAGGGTCTTACCAATAAAAAAATATTGTTTGGCTCGAGGGTGACTTAGGATTAAATGAACTTATTATTCGTAGTTAAGTTCGAGTTAGATTTGAAATAAATAATCAAACTCAAATTCAATTTTTTGTGTTCAAATAAATATATTTTAGTTTCTGTGGAGCTATGCACTCCACGAGTCAAATGAATATTAAACATATTATTTGATTTAAGTTCGACTTGTCTACTAAACTAATCTTAATTACCACGGATATTGGTTCGGTATGAACTCGAGTGGCTCATTAGTGAGCCAACTCGTTACTATTAAATTTAGCTTTGTCTGTATATAAGAAACAAAATGAAAATGAACTAGACAATATGAAATGAATCTAGAAGAATATAAAAAAAAAACTCTATTACTATTTTTCTATTAATTTTTATTATTTAAATTTATTATATAGATGTGTAATAAAAAATTACATACAAATTAATATTTAGTTTATTTTCATCATCAATATACTGTATATAACATTATTATATCATGTGATTAATAGAGACTGATTTATATTAGTATAGAAAGTCACTTATTTATGTCCAATCATGCTCTATTCATGGGTACAAAAAAGTGTAGGTAATCTACAAATTTTGGGTGATTTTTGAAAATTCTCAAAGATTGAAAATCCAAACATAGGTACTAAGAATGTAGGAAGGAAAGGGAGGAATCTGAAATTTTTTTTCAGAGTAAAATCATCATTTTTAAACAAAATGATTAAAAATTATACAAGTTCAATTCAATGCTACAAAAAGTAAAACAAAAATAAGAACATGAAAATACAAAGAAAAGTGTGTGTAATATATTCATAAGGGTCAATTTGGGTAATGGGTTTTAATACCCAAACATCAATTATATGGCAGTGCTTAAAAATTAATTATAGAAATAAATGAAAATAACTAATTTTTATTAGTTCCAGAATATCTTTTACAAATAAAATTAAATATACAAATAATAATTTCTCCTAAATTTAGTAACTAATTTATTTGTCTGTTCTTTAAAAGAATACAAAAAAACTTCTTGGCAAAAAAAATTCCTTAAAAAAAATTCTCCTAACTTTTAGTAACTAATTTATTATAATTGTTAAATAATTAGATAATATAAAATTAAATTATTTTACATATAAATTAAATATACTAATACTTAAAACACATTTATATTTCTTGTTTTTGTTTCCTCTTTATATTTTTATTTCTAATTAGTATATATTTAATCTCATAATTTTCTTTTCAAATCTACAAACATTTTGATCCCTTACTTATTGACGTTTCTTCTCTCAATGCTCTATTACAATGGTCCGTTCTTTAATTTAAAGAATAATTGAAAGTTAGTTAAATTATTTTTTAATTCTTAATTATTGTAATGGACGCACTATAATTTGTAATGACGTATGCGTAAATTAGTTTAAATTTTTTACACACTTAACTTTTTCATAATTAATTTTAATATAAAATGTTGTCTCCTATGAAAATTTTCTAGTTTCGCCCTATTTATACATGTAGAAGATGTACCCTTCTTCTGTTTCATGCATCAAAAACCACCCTAGAGTACTTAAATGCTGTGGACAGTAGAATATTTCATACACTCAAGTGTACAATTTGGACGGCCCAGATTGAGCCCCAATTTTTGCAGGCTTCTGATGTACTTGCGCCTTGCCCAATTTGCCCATGCATGTTATGCAGGGACAATATGCATGGTCCTTTACATGGTGAGGTCAGGGGCAAAATGGTAATATCGGGATGGAAAATCTCAGTAGATTCAGATCTAAATGATGATACATTGATATCTGCTGCTCCTCCCTGTTGTTGCTTATTTATGAGTTTCTTAACGTCTATGGAAGGCAGGGTTCACAAAATAGTACTATACCCAATTCTGAGTATTTTTTAGGGCTCGGATCGGGTCGGGAAATAAATATATTATTTAAAATACTTGTAAATACAATTTGGGTTGGTTTTTTTTTCTTTCTGGAATGAATATTTTCTTAGGGAGGTCATTTTGGGCCGGAATTGGATCTGAATTGAGAATCGCGTGTGAGGGTTTTATTTTGGTTCTATTTTTTTTAGAATTATTGAACTGTGGTTTAGATATGGTTCTCTTAAAATGTAATCGCGGTTAACCTTGGGTTGTATATTTTGAATATTTGCAAACTTAATTTTTTATTGGGTCATATAATTTTCAATTTCAAATGATTTCTTATAATTAATACAGTTTGCAACTTAGTATTACATTGCACATAACAAAATTGCTTAATTAGTCTGAAAATAACTTTTTAAAGCCTAATTCACTCATAAATCGGGCCCACAATGAATATTCAAGTCCAGGTTGTTCTGTCGGGTTATGATTGAAGAACCACTCATTGGCATAATCGATTATAATTAATCCCTTTTTTTGTTTACGGATATGATTCCTTAAAATCTGGAACGGTAAGAACAAGTTCGTTCCGTTTCTACTTTCTAGAATCATGAACAACCATAGTATTCCTAATGCACCCGAGCAGGTTAGGGGAACACAATAAAAAGGTTCAAAGCGGGTAATGGGTGGACGGGTAAATCCACCCTATCGATGTATTTTTAATGGAGGAGAGAGAGAAAAGAATTGAGAGAGGTTAATTTGGCCATTTTGTTACAAAACAGTCAAGGTACTTGACAGGTTTGCTCTAAAGGTACTGGTGGTGGTGTAACAATTAGCATCCACATGGAAACAAAGTCTCTCTCTCCCTCCAATCTCTATAAGGAGAGAGACAATTCTTCAACATCCACATGACATGATCTCAAACTTACTTATTTTGCAATATGCTATGGCACATGAATTTGGAGCCTTTTGGAGCCTAGATCTTCAAACTAGGCAACCAAAGATATCATTTTTATGTTTTACCACTTATAAATTCTCAAAAGAAATCAGAAAAAATATTCTTATTCTATAATTACAACTCTATATCCATATATTTTGAATTTTCATGTTTATAACGTATTGTTGTAAGCTTTCTTAGAAATGTATTTTTAGGGGATTAACATTTCTTTTTTAGTTGACATGCCCTTAATTAAGGTCAACTAATTCCCAAATATTGACAAAAATTAGCATAATTTTTTTGACAATATTGTAAAAATAGTTAGACGCTAATCGGTCGGAAAGAGCTTTCTAGGGACTAGTCATTGATTTTTTTTATCAGCAAATCAGGAAAGCCTTCTGTTTTTTATTGACATTCGAAAAAACCGTGTTATCGGTCTTTTAACCCCTTTATCAGCATTCGAAAGAAAAACTTGCATGTACCAAGATTTGAACTCAGAATCTCACATACGTTGCACTGGTTATTGACTAGTCAGGATTATTCAAAAAATAAATCAAATTAAAAGATTAGTTGAAAATTATAGACAATTAGTTAGGGACTAATCGAACAAGAATATTATATGGTTGTTGGAAAATACATGGAAGGGTAATTTTAAGGGTCCCACAAGGATCATATAATGCCCAAAACCATATCCTCCCAATCATTCCATGGAGAGCAGAATCTGCCTCCTCACATCCATTGGGCCTCACCATGTCTACCCCTAACCCGGCAATCCTACAAAAACTTTTCCAATATTCCCAAAATGCCCCTACATTACACGTGTCGCAACCAGAACGTCCCTCTTGTGGACCCTACATCTGGGGACTATCTCATTGTGTGCTTTTTTTTCTTCTCTTGATTTGATTCCTTCCCCGGATCAGGAGGCGTAGGCCTAAGAGGGAAATGAAGTTGGGGTCTTGTGCTTACGTGGCGTGATGTGAGTGGCTCTTTGGAGGGTTTCATGTCGATAGTTACATGGAGGTGTAGGGATGGGCATGCCATACCCTTTATTTGTATCGTTAAACATTATCTAGAATCATTAAGTGAGAAAATGGTCCGATTTTTTTTCTACCTAGTTAAAACTGGATGATTTTGATATTCAATTTATGTTTTTTATCAGTAAATTAGGAAAACTCTTTGTTCTGTACTGTCATTCGAGAAACCGTATTATCGATCTTTATAGGTTCAATTAATCGAATTTAAGACTAGTTTATAGCAAAATAAATTAATTTGTAAGTGTAAAAAAACTTTAACAAAAATTGAATGTTAATATTTAATTATTACAATTCAATCAAAGTATAAATTTTGCAAATGAAATCTTCTGAAGTATAACTAAACAGTAGATTCTTCAACGTACGCGAACCGGTTTGGCTCTAATCAACTATTATGAATTTTAAGAATAAAATATGAACTGAAATTAAATGGTTCTCTTAAATTAACATCCAAAAACATATTCGTTAATCACAATTTCAAAATTTTCAATTCCGAATCTTGCTTGCTTCCCGGTCCGAGACTGGTTTCAAATCCAAAATACTTACCATGGAATTGTCTGTATTGAGGTGCATGCTTATTGATCCATTTTCTCTTGTGCAACTTTGAAATAGTGTTTGAAGAGCTCTTTAACCCGAATCCTATCTGCACGCATTGGGTTGATCATGCTGTTTTGGTTCGTTTTCACTAAGTGTCCCTTGTGCCTTGACCATAGATGTTGCCTAGCAACACTATGTTTTTGTTGGTTCACATTTCACACATGACTTTTTTTGTGTTCCAAGTAATAATTTCAACATCAAATTATATATAACCATGAATCTTTATTTCCCTTTTCTTCTTTATAAATTTCTCAAATTCCAATGACCCAAAAACAAAATCAAGATTATTAATTATAACTATAAATTATATTATAATATATGATATTGTAATCAACAATTGAGTATTATTTGTATCTACAATTCAATGCATTAATTTACATGTATTGCTTTTGTTTCTAAATAATTTTTGAGGTTTTGGCATGACATGCTTTTTTTCTTAGGAATTAAGAACAAATAAAAAGTATGAAAGAGACATTTTAATAGCTTTAGATGCCTATGAATAGCTTCTGTATGATATGAGTACTAAAAATATACCTTAATTAATACTAATACACCTCCACACAAGTTTCATGTGATCACTTTTTGAATGTTAAATTTTATGTTATTGTCCTTACTTGAATTTGACCAATTAAAATAAAGATTAAACATTTGATCAAATAAATTTTAGTTATCAAGATTAGAATAACATGGGTGCAAAATGATTTTAATTTGTACATGCAAATTGATGTCACATCACAATTCTTTGGATCATAATTTAGAGAAGCATATAACAATAATTGCACGGGTCTCAAAGCACAAAATAAGTACATATTATATGTATATTTAGTGAAATCTCATGAAATCAATAATCCAAATTAGGGTTTATCCTAACAACTTTTGGCTATCATTTTACTACAAATACCATGTAATCATATGTAGTAATCTTTAAGGATTTTGTTTGTAGCTAGTCACGTGAAGCTGATATTTTCTTACAATTCTCAACAACCTTTGCTAAGAAAAAACAAAATATTGTTGACAAAAACACCTTGAAATCAATTACAAAAATAACATTGAGACATCAAGTTCATAGTTGGCCAAAAGGATTTGAAAAACCAAATTCTTCTAATCTTTTTGACAAAGAGTTGAAAAATAGCAAACAAAAATTGGATAAAGAAATTTCACACATTAAAATGAGATCTTCGTGAAAATTAAGTCAATAAATTACACATTAATTATTGTGTAGAAATGAAATGGAATAAAGCAAAATAGAGGGGAGAGGGTAGGGTGGTTTCTTTGGACATAGGGGTTACTATAATGGGAATTAAATGGGGACAGTTAGCTTTTATAAGTTTCCATATATGAACAAGGCATCATTGCATACCTATAGCATAGGAAGATTCTCATCTTCAACACCAAATCTTAGTCTATATGATTGCTACTACTAGTTCCTACTCTCTCTCTCTCTCACATCTTTACATCAATTTAATGTGTTACTATAACTATAATTATTTTCACAATTTTAACCCAAAAAACATCTTTTGATGGTTGAGTGAGGCAAGAATTTGAAGCACAGTATGTATTTGAGTCGAGTTGAATTTAAAAGTAATTTATGATCAATGATGTAATAGAAAAAATAACAACAAAGTTTACTACAACAAGAATGAGGAGACATTATATATGAAGGAACTAAATGCATGAAGAGCAAATGAGCAATATAAGTGTAAATCATATTTAATTTTACGAACATTTGATCTAAATTATATTTTTATACCAAATTAAATTTTGACTCAACCTAAAAATCTCAATCTTAAATGAAGTTCTAAAAATACATAACAAATACTAATCATATACCCAAGCACATATCAAATAATACTTAAATATAGTAATGGAACCTATTTCAATATCTATAGGCGCCATAATTGTTCTATAGACTTGTACAATCCAAAACTTTACGCTCATAACTCAATTAGGTTTTGTGATGCATATCATTGATTGTTCTTATTATTGTGAGACAATGCAAATGTCCTGAAAGTATTATTATTTTTCTATATGCAAAATTTTCATGTATTACATATAAAAAATCAATTTCGTACCTTAATTTTATAATTACTCAACGATTAAAAGTTTCTAACCAAAGAAATTTATATAATTAATTTTTCTGGCGTTACAACATTTCAACATAATTGCCAACATAATTGCCTTGTATTAATTATAATTATTTACTGTATGTGTTCAAGTTATTAAAAACAACAAATATGTTATTAGACAGCCCATATGTTTTTATATCTATACATGAAAGTATATACTTGGGAAATACATGTCCCAATTCATTTCAAAATTTCACTAATAATATATTCTCAAGTTTGGAAGTAGTCGTTACTTTATAACTGTAGTAATAAAAGATTTTTTTCATGTAGATATCAAGATTTAATCTTAATTTTAGTAAGAGAGAAATTAAATATAAATAAAAGCAATCTAGAGACTTCGAACTTTCACCTATTAATCTATCATCATACAATGACTTGAAATTTAATGTGAACATTTAAAACAAATATACAAACTCCAAAGAATTTCAATTATTAACTTGCGGAACAATTCCTAAAATTTATTACTCCATAAACATTAGAGAACAAAAGGGGGGAGAGATAGACCTGGCCCACAAAAGCCTACATGGAATTTATATTTATAGTGGATTTTACATTTAATTTCTCACGAATTTATTTATTTTTTCCTTTTTGTGAGAATTAAAAAAAAAGAAGAAGAAATTATTTCGGAGAGAGAGACACATAGAAATGTCCTTTTAAGCTCTTTCCTCACTTTAGCACACACCTTTCGTCTCTATTCTTCACAAAACCCCCAAATCCTCTGAATCTTCGTCCCCAAAACCTTCTATAAATCAAACCCATTCCTCAAATCTCAAAACCCACCAAAACCCACATCGCCATTTTCGTTTTTAACTCTCCACCCAGAAAAAAAAATGGCCACCACCCCTTTCCGCGGCGGCGCCACCGCCACAGCCGCCGGCGGCGGCGGCGAGAAGAAGCCGAGGGGGAGGAAGGCGGGACCGAAGGGTCTGGGCCCGAAGAAGCTCCCGCAGAGAGGAATGGGCGTGGCTCAGCTCGAGGAGCTCCGCAAGCGCGAGATGTGGTGGGCACGCGCCGCCGTGGACGGCGGGGACTCGGCTCTCCTCAGCCCCGATCAGCGCTTCCAGATCCTGCCGCCCTCGTTCCACGACCCGCTCGCCGGATCTCCGGTCCACTTCCCGGTTCAGCACCAGCCGGCCGGAGCCGGGCCCGAACCGGCCGTTGGCGCCAATCCGCCGAGCCTGCTGAGCCAGTACCTGTGGGCCCTGCACCACCGGACCTCCAGGCTCGGGGACTCCGGACCTCCTCAGCCCAGGTTCGGAGACTCTTCCTCCGGCAGCGTCACTGGACCGGAGGTTCCGTACAATCCCTCCTCTCACTGTAATGGGGTTTTCAAGGTGATTTTATTTTTAATTTTAGAATTAATTTATCTCATTGATTAAGCTGATTAATTAATTTCATGTGTATATATGTTTAAGTTAAATTAAATGTTTTTTTTGTGTGTTTCAAAATGTAGAAGAAGAGAACAGAGCATTACGGGCTGCCGGAGAAAGCTCCGGTCACCGGATACTGCAACTACGCTCCTCCCAACGAAGTAAAAAACACCACAACACATATACAATGAATATTTATATAAATAAATGGAATCACACTAGTGATTAATTTTATGTGACCATTAATTTTTAATTTTTTGAAATGATAATTTGTGACCTGATAATTAATGATGTTTATAATTTGGTGGTGCAGTTTGGATCGGCATCTGATCAGCAGGTGATGGCGGTCCACCGGAAAATCCTCGAGAGCTCGATCCTGATGAGCAGGAAGATCTGCCATGAGCACCAGTTCTTCCCTCAGATGTTCAACGGCTACAATTTCATCGATCACGAGTCTCCTCCTGATGTTGCCTATGGTACTGATGGTGAAGCCATTGATTTATCACTTAGGCTTTAGGATCATCATATCATATCATAACTTTAATTAATTAGTATTATGTTTTAATGTTGTTTTGAAGAAATGTGTAAATCAAAAAGAACCACACAGGCACAAATTGATGTGATCATAGGCTTAAGCTATAATTAATTAGTGTACCTGTTTTGTTCTCAAGTTTATCAGAAAAAAAACTGATATCAAAATGTCATCACCAAAATGGTGCTTAATTATTAATTATATATGGGATCTTATATACTGAATTTCTTGTTAATGTACTGTTATTTTTGGTTTGGGTATTTTCTGATCTCTCTTTTTCTGGGTTTGTCAGTAATTACTGTTGTTTTTGTATTTGTTGTTGTAAATTGTTGCAGCCTTTTCTTAATTATGCATATATGATGATCTTATAATGTTTTGGGTTTTGTGTGTAAAAACCAATGGGTCTCTTCTCTATAGTAATGGCCTACACATTCAGGTAGATTTGAAGCTATAGCTAGGGCTTGCTTTACATTTACACTCAGACTCTGATCACTTGAAACTTGGAGAGAGATTTGGAATATATTTTGTGTATATTTTGAATCTAAATTGTGAGAGAATTATATATTGATTAATTTATTGAATTTTTATTTGAGAAGTTGAGTCCAGTTATAATAATATAATGTTTTAGAGTAAGATTTATTTTTAGTCAGCATTTTTTGGTTTTATTTATCCCTTCATTTTTTAAACATGAAATAATTTAGCGTGAAATCATTTTTGGTTATTGTCATGGCATGCATATGATTTTATCATTTTTTGGTAAGACAGTAATGCTATGATTAGAGCCATTAAGAGTCACTAACATAT
>JAYMTP010006131.1:0-12445 GCA_036897365.1 Geranium brycei | reverse complement strand
TAGCATTCAAGTAATGCCCCTTGATTTCACCTGTTTCGGCCTGTGCTTTATAAATCGCTTCGGCACAAAATAAGAAATTTGAACTCTCAACCGGGGGTATAAGATGGTAAATATTCTAAGATGCCCAAGCGAGCTGAAGAAAGGGTAATTTGTTTTGTTTTGGCTAAGTTCCATAATTGTAGATCCGGGGGAAAATAACGGCTGGTCTGGAGCCTCTAGCTTAATCCCTTGAAAATAGTAAAGGGAGAGAGTAGGCTCAAGCAGCACTCAATGTCCCTAAGAGCCATACAGAGAGTAAGGGGCTGAGAACAATTAGATAGGTGGATTCCTCATCATGATATAGGAGTTTGGAACTAAAGCAATTGCAGTAGCTTTTCTATTAAGGAGGTATTTATGACTCGACTAAAAGGTTAGTTATATCAAGAAACAAGTCGTTTGGAATACCAGAGTCGTCCTGAGCGAAAACGATTAGAAAGGGCTGTAAAGGAATCAATCAAACCCTGGAGGACTCATTATAGGAATTTTGTGGATTAGGCCATCTCCAACCAGGCGGCGTTCCTCAAAACCCCAGTCCCCATATTTGAGAAAAAAAATTAAAGAGAGGCGAGAGATCTGGCAGACAGATCTACTGGAAGCAGCCCAAGGTGAGGAGGCGGAGGTGGGCGGAGTGGTAGGACTGACAAGGAAAATTAGAGAAATAGGATTATTTTTACCGTTTTTATTAATGGGAGAAATTAAGAATATTAATGTTATTTTTTAAATAGTTGACCCAAATTTCTTTTTATTTACTGCTCCGAATTTCAGATTTATTTATTTAAATATCATTCTTTATATATTCTTTTGATTTGAATAATCATTCTTTAGGCACTCAAATCATTAAATTGACATTCATTATTTGATTTGAATCTTTATATATATATATATTTTCTTTTTCTAATAGAAGTAATTTTAATTTATAAAAATTTAAAATGTATATATTTATGATCATAATAGAAAATTTTGATTCATAAATTATATTTGGAATTGATTTATAAATAAATAAATTAATTGAATCTATATGACTTATTAAAATAAATTAGTAAATTCTATTGATTACAATTTTTAAAATGTAACCAGATGCCATGTAAAACTGAGTTGTAGGGGTGGGCATATACGATTAACCGGAGAGGTGATGTCGTAGAACAGAGAGACATAGAGAGAGGAGATCAACACGGTGAGGTATGATGCCGAGAGGAGAGAGAGTCAATGAAAGATCAACACGGAGAGAGAGTCACAATGAAAAACAGATGGAGAGTGAGGAGATCGACATGGAGAGAGATGAATGATGTCGAGAGTCTCTCTAAAACGGTGGGTTACAGCACATGGAATCATGTGTGTGGAGGAGAGTGAGCCATGTAGCTCAACCATAGCTATTGATGTATGAAAATGAAGGATACAGATTAAAATTAAATTGAGTGGTTGGACCATCACCGGTCGATACCTGTTAACTGCGGTTATTGATTTCTATAACTGAAGACCGGAACGGCTTTCTTTGGTTTTGAGAAATCATAACCGGAACTGTATCCGTTCTGGTTTTTACCAGTCCGGTCTCGTACGGTTTCAATCAGTTTGCCGGTTATCGAAAACGAATGCCTCAAAAATTCGAAAAAGAAAATCTTCGAATATTCCGAATTCAAGGGTTTCAATAAACTCCCTACATTAGTTCGTCTTGAATTTTGCCCACCCCTACTAGGTAGTACATACTGGACCGAGTTCCACAACTAAAAGCTCAAGCTTGTTAGTTGGGTTTGACCTTTTCCTTTATATACAACCCTTTCATTTCATATTATTTCCACGTGGGATTCAATCAACTTCTCACTTCTATTCTCATGTACGCGTGAGACTTATTTTCCTTTCACGCTAGTGTACAAATAGGCATTTTACTTCAACAACATGCCTATTGTAATTTTGTATTTTTTAAATATGAAACTCTTTTTTCTCGGGAAATGACTCCTTGCATATTATGAATTCCAAACATTCATAATATGTATTTGGAGGATAGCGCAACCTTTGGCGTCGGCGGATTACTGAACTCTCTCTATAAATTCTTCAATCTACAGATTTATGATGTCTATATCTTCCATATTCGCTTTGGGGTGTTCGACGATCTTTGGGACTTCCAGCTCGGGATTTACGATCTACTGGGCCTGCAAGATGTTGAAGTTTCTATACCGGAGGTTCAGGGGCAGATCATCTTCAGCACAGTCCCTACCTGTGCATATGACAGGCCCTGTGAGTGTGCGTATGACAGGCCCTATGCATGTTGATTTCCATACCTCGTATGCCGGTCAGCCACCCATTGCATCCCCTCGGTCTTCGGTCGCATCATCTCAGTCTCCGATTACATTAGCACAGTCTCCGATTGCACCACCACAGTCTCCACCACCACAGTCTCCGATTGTATCACCTCCATCCCGAGTTCCTGTCGGCGGCGCATCTCAGTATTGGCATACCGCCATCCCCATCCATGGTCTTCAGATTAGCTCAGACCACGTTGATTCAGACTCGGGTGATGATGCACATTCATGTTGTATTTGTTAGTTCTTATTATGTAGCGTGTTAGACTTACTAATGTGTTTCACATAGTAAAGTGACATTATTGTTGTTAGTTCCTTTATATATGTAGTGTGATGGACTTACTAATGTATTTTACATAGTAAAGTCACATATGATGTAGTGAGAGACTTACTAATGTGTTTTACATAGTAAAGTCACATTATTATTGTTAGTTCCTATTATATATGTAGTGTGATGGACTTACTAATTTATTTTACATAGTAAAGTCACATATGATGTATAGTGTGAGACTTACTAATGATTTCACATAGTAAAGTTCAAAGAAATTATTAGAACTTGCTAATGTTCTTACATAGTAAAGTTTACTTGGTTTTTTATGTTATTTCCTTTTCCTTATACAACTGGCAAACACTACGTAGAAATCTGATTAATTCAACAAAAAATCAAAACAAATAAAACCACAAAACAAAAATTGATCCCACAATGAAGCCATAACGCATAGACGCTAGATTTGGCTTTGGCGCCATTGTGTGATTCGGACGGAGACAGAGACGCAGAGCAAAGGGAAGTCGCAAGGTAGATTCGTCTGTTGGGTTTACGTGAGTGAAAGAAAAATGGTAGGAGATTAGGGTATGAATTATGGTATTAGGAATCTGTAATGACGATTAATCTATTAATTAATGAAACTAAATCAACAACCAAAAGCAAAAAAATAGAAGGTCAATATGTGTTTAAAACTATTTGAAATTGTATTATTCATGTTATTGCTAATGTACGCTTTTCAGTTTGACAGTATCAGTGGGGTCTGTCGTTCAGTTTTATGGCTAATTTTCTACTTATTTCTAATATACAGAGTTCACTGCACTATGTAATTTATTTTTACAAATGATAACAAATTTCGGCGAATAATTAGCCAAATTCATTTGCTTCGTCATGAATGCATGCCTACTTATTGACCCCATTAATCTTCTGACTTATGCCCTTGATTGCCTTAACTCCCAGTTCTTATCCTAAATAAGTTACTTTTTTTCTTCCTATGCTGCAAAAACAAAAGGTTTCCACTCTTATTGCCCCCTTTTAACTAACTCTTCGGATTTACAGCTATTGATTTTCAGGATTTGAAAGTAGGCCCGTGCAATTAGAACAAATATCATCTAATGTTGGTTTTTAGTTGCAAACATCATTATGCTTTTTATTTATCAGTTATGCAAACAGAATAAAAAAGAATATATAACTGCTTGCAAATCCACCTAATTTGCAGGTACTGAAGGAGAGTTTTAAAATCTATTGTGCTATTAATGATGGAATTATAAATGTTTTGGATAAGATAAAACGATGTAAAAGAATGTCAAACCTGATGTTAATAATTTCTTTTAGCCTTTGCATCTATAATTTTGTTCTATTGCAGTTCTTTGATATGCCAAGGTTTGAAGCCATCAAAGCCCTTGATGTCTATAAACTAGCTGGTCAGCAGGTGATTATGTCCATTTAATTGATTGATTTTATTTTTGTATATATTCTCTTCCCTCTCTTTATAATCACTATGTTATTTTAAGTTATTGGGCTGTTCGATCGGGTCTGCATTTGAATAAGATTGGGTTCTGAATTGGCTTTGGTAAAGTATTGGGTTTTGGGTTCAAATTTGCATAATCCCCACTCGAATTTTTTGTTGGTACATGGTAAAGACACGGATTATATAAGGGATTCACTGGATGTCCGATTAAGTAAAACATTACATTCCCCAAAAGGCCATGTTGCTTTTAATTATAGGGTTTATCAAATGGTCTTTTTGGGAATGTATAGTTTTGAATTTGTCATTGATAGAAGTTTGTTGGCGCCCTTGGGAAATTTGGTAAAGTAGTGATTTTAGTATAAGTTCGATATTGATTTAATTCGTTATGAAATTTAGTGGGAGGCCTAAAAGCAAAAAAAAAGTGTCATTTTCCAACCATTTAATTAGTTTAGAAATAATTCTGTTAATGAGTGTGAAACTACACATTTCGTGGTGTGTTTTTGTTCGTTGTTATTGCCCAAATCTTCATATGGTGTTTGGTTGTGACTTATTAATGGGTCTCTGTAATAAATCCAATATAGACCTTCAATCTGCAAAGATGATGAACGAAGGGCAGAACATGGATCTCTGCATCTCGAGGAAATGGTGATTGATACAAAAATCGATGGACTGATGATTCCTCGGTTCAAAACCCACATCTTCTCTCACTCTCTTGCAATGTTATCTGTGCTAAATGCAAGGGGTTATAACATCATCTGTATATATTGGATTTAGGGTATTGTTTTTATTTGCGACTTTTGTAATTTGCTAACATTGTATTTTCTATGACAACTCACAGTAAAGGTTCCAAATCTGGTGCTTCAATGAGTGTTCTGGGTGTCAAGGATATGGTATGAAAGTGTCAATCGCTGCCCACATTGCAAAGGTGAAAATTGCAAGTGTTGGAAGTTCATGTTGAGAAGGGCATGCAGAATGGCCAGAAAATTACATTCCCTGGACAGGCTGATGAGGTGGTAAGTAAAACCTGTTTAGCAACATTGCCTCTCTCAAATTTTGTATAGCGCTGATAGTATGCTTTATGGATCACTAGATTTCATGTGGCCATTGATACACTATTTCTCTTTATGCTTTTTTGCAACCTGACACTGTCACAGGAGACAATGTCTTTGTCCTACAGCAGAAAGAGCATCCCAAGTTTAAGCAAAAGGGTGATGACATCTTTGTTGAGCACACATTGTCCCTTACAGAGGCACTTTGCAGCTTCCAGTTTATCCCAACTCATTTGGATGGCATGCAACTTCTTATTTAATCCCAACCTGGAGAAGTTGCTAAACATGGTAAGATAAATCCGATCTAAGTCTTTTTCAAGAATCTCCTTCATCAATGTGGGGTTTTTCCTTCAAAGAACTGATTCGTGCACACCTTTCTCTAATAGGATGACTATATTTCATTAGGCCTATGATTCAGAGTATCATTAAAAGGCGAAGGTAGAACCAATAAATCAACTAGCAACTATTCTGTTCCTCCAGTATTTTACCATGGGGCTGAATAAAAGTATTTAATGACTTTATAAGAGCAACCGGGTTACTTAAAGCAAAACCGAGAGAATTGTTGTTTGTAGATGCTTGTAGGCTTTATTGAATATAGGTGGTTTTTCATTGATGGGCTCATTATTGTTTTGTATCATACAGACCTTCAAGGCCATAACTGATGAGGGCATGCCAATATACAAGCGCCCATTTGCGAGGGGTAAATTATACAACCACTTCACCGTGGAGTTCCCCGAGTTCTTGAGCCATGAACATTGCAAGGCACTAGAAAATGTGCTGCCTCTCAAGACCTCAGCACAATTGGCGAGTGTGAGGAGACTGCATTGCATGATGTGAACATTGAGGAGATGCGCAGGAAACAAGCCCAGTGTTCGGAGAGTGCAATGTGCTCAACAGTGAGGAAACCAGGCTGACGTTCATTGGAAGCCACAGTTATTGGCTGTCTACATTTGCGTCTCGGGTATGAATTTTTTATGCCGTTCGTCAGACTTAACCCGTGCTTAAGTTGTTAGTAGTATTTTGGATTGAAATTGTTATGACGTTCGGCAGGCTTAATCAGTGCTAAAGTTGTATTTACAACATATTAAGATTATGTGTGTATTTTCATATTCACCTTTGAAGAGCAAGGTGTCAGCTTTCAAATAGTACCAGTTATGTTATTGTGTGAGAAGCTGCTATCTACACATACATGAAGTTTATTAATGGAAAGGAACTTATATGTTATATTAGTTCTCAGTTGTAGAATAAAGAAGCAATCAAACTTGAAAGTAATAGTAGAGAAGCCAGTGCCTTCCGTCCTTTCTTATTCATTATCAATCTTTAGGGGTGTTCATCGGGTCAGGTCGGGTAGACCCGATTGGTTTTGGACCCAATTCAGGTGTTGTCGGGTCCAGTGGGTTGTACCCGAGACTCGACCCAACTTAATGGTCGGGTAGTTGGGTTTGACTCGGTCGGGTGTCGGTGAGTCGGGTCAAACCCAACAGACCCGATGGGCCTTAATAAAAGCCCAATATATAAGTGAGCCAAAAGTTATTTTTTTTTACTTCAGCCCAATTCACATTTCAAAATTCAAGCCCAAAACACAAAAAAACAGATTCAACCTCTAATACATATACTAATACAATACAATATGAATCTGCCCAAATAAATGTTATGAAAAAAATAATGAACTACAAAAACAGATTCAATGACTTCAAAATTACAACTTTTAAAAACTAAACCTTCAAAAAAAATGAACAAAAAACATAAAATCCAACAGCTCCTCAATTTCCAGAATGTCTCCAGCAGCTCCTCCATTTACAGAAACTCCAGCGGCTCCCAAATGCTGAAACAAATTAAAAGACAAGTTAACTTAACAATTTACAAAGAGGCACTGTCCAAAAACATAGGCTATAAATTGTAATCCATAAAGATCAAAGAAATCAATCATCATCACTAATAGTCTAGTATGATTGAAATCAAAGTAAGCATGTAAATCATCATCACTAGTATGATTTAAATCAAAGTGAGCATTATCAATGAAATCAACACAAAGTAAGCATGTAAATTAACCAGCAGCTCCCATATGTAAATCTGATTATGTAAAACATATATATCTCTATAAGTTATGTAAATATGTCTCTATAATCTGATTATATAAATATGTAAAACATATATATATATGTCTCTATAAGAACATCAAAATTAATGTAATTAATTGATGATAAGTTTTGGTAAATTACTTGAATTGTGAATACCTTTCATTTATATTTATCATTCTTTCTGAGGGGATGCACTCGGTTACAAATGGACGCTCATATACAAATATAGGAATAAATCACATCCATTAGATGTAATTCATTGATGGTCTAGATTCTTCTATGATTTGATGAATTAAAAATTAATTAAATCAATTAAAAGGGTATTGTGGTCATTTTGTTTGATTCTAATAATCAATAATATGCATTAAAATAGGAAATTGGGTAATAAATATTCACAATTCTAGGGATTTGAATTTGTGATAAATATTCAAAAAAATTCTTACCAAAAATTAAGGAGGAGAGTCAAAATTCAAACTCCGCTACTTAATTAAATGACGAAGTGCAACACTTAATTAAATTCAAACCCTGATACAGATGGAAACATAGAATATGTAAACTAAGGGAATAAAATAATAGAAATGTACTCATTAAAGTAAGTACAAATTATTTCATGTTTCCATTAAGGGTGAAACCATGAAATGGAATCATGAGATTATGTGCAAATAGAATCATGGAATTTGCACATAATCTCATGATTCCATTTCATGTAACTAATGATTTCACGATTCACGGAATAATGGAGTAATGGAAAAATGGATGATGGAATAATGAACGATGGAATAATGGACTAATGGAAACATTGATAACTAAATCATGGAATTATGTTGTGATGTAAAACTTGATAATGGAATCATGTTGTGAGATCATAGAAACATGGAAAATGTCATTGATAATGTTATCATGAAAACATTGATATTGTCATATAAAATACTAATAGATGAGCAATTCAAACATTGAATTTGGGATTCTGAGATTGGGTAAAAGTGCACATAAAACATAATACACAATACACCCAGTAACTAAGTAACACAATACACCTATCAACATGGCATGTACATCAATGAATCATGTAAGGAATTACAGTTTCTCTGATTTGAAATCAAGTAATTAAGTACAGTTTTTTTGGTTCAAAATCATCGAAGCATGGATAAATTGTGGTAATGTAATCATGAAGCTGTCTCTAATGATGATGGAATACTGGAATAATGGAAGTATGGATAAATTGTAGATGGTGGAATTATGTATTAATCGTGAAATTATGAAAGCATGGAATTATGGAAACATAACATAATATCGGAAAAAGGGAGATTAGAAGTGGATTTCCAGAAAAAATTTAATCTTGAACGCAAAAAAAACGTAAACTTGAAATCCAAATATCAGCTTCCCGAGAAGAACATGCAACACACTATTGATTGAGATCAATTGATGAAGTTTAAAAAACCTATTACCCAAATCCTAAAACAGCTATTCAATCAATCTAGCTAACACAATATATGATCAAACATACCTCGAATCTTACATGCATATTACCCAAAATCAAAATAAAATAACTAACCTTGCTTCTTAGTTTTGGGCAAGTTCGAAATCCTCTTAGATTTTCGCTTTAATGGACCCATTGACGAAGCTTCAAGTTGAGTGTCGGGAATAGAGTCGGCGTGATAGTGATGAACAAAGGATCGATTAGGGTTTGAGATTTTTGTGAAAATGGAAGAAAATTTCGATGAAAAGGAAAGAGATTTTTTGCCACTAATCTCCGGGAATCAAGCAATTGATTTGAGATTCATTTTCCACACAAGAGAAAGATACAATACTGCCCTCATCAAACATGATTTCATGCGTTTTTGAGCCCTTAAGTGCTAATAATTCCGGAGTGTGCCATTGTAATTGGCAATTATTAACAACTGTAGATCTTCGAATCCGATGGCCAAGCTATATTCGTATATTTGTACACGAATATAGCATTTATACCCAATTAAGCTCCCAAAGTCGCTCTGCTCAAACTAAGAATATAGCATATGTAGTTAATATAGAGTTCAACCTCAAATTTTTTTATTCAAGCACGATGCGTCTCTTCCAAAATATTGGTCCTCTCGAGCTTTGCATAATCAAAATTGGGATCAACTCAAAAAAATATTGTCAACCTAAAATGTGGTTCCACAAGAGAAAGATTGAGGTAGATCTAGTTTAGTACGGTGTACTGCCCAAAGTTTTTCAATTCACTACAGTGTACTTTTTTGTATCAATTAACTACTACGGCAAATTTTATTTTTGTTTGTTGCTCCCGATGTTGCCCATCCGATTCCTTCTACAAATCTCCTAAGAGTACCGAAATTTGATAGAAATGATAAGAAAACTCAAAATTTTCTCTCCCCTTTCGCTATGGAATTCTTTGACTAACTAAACAAGAGCAAAAGAAAATAAACGAAACCCAAAAAAGATGAACCAAAATCGAGAACTTGTATATAAAAATTGGCACTCACTCGAAAAATTATCCCTAATCGCCCTAATTCGTGGTGGGTTTGATTCCACAACATAGAAAGTACTGAAATTTTAGAGAAATCTAAAGGAAAAACTCGAAATTTTCGCTCCTCGTTCCCTCTGTAATTTTCAAAAACTCACAAAGCTTGCCGGAGAAGAGAACTCAATTGCTGGATAAGGCAACCATGTTTTTCTTTGATTTTTTTTTGGGGGGGGGGGGGGGGGGTTGTTTACAGCCGGGGGTATTTTCGTTATTCCATGTAGTAAAATGCTCATATGTAAGCACGTGGCCAATATTTGGCCGTTAAATCTAACTGAATGCTAACGATTGTTTCAAACTGATAGTTAGGGTATTAAAAAGAAAAAAAAATAGTTAGAGTACCAAAGTGTGAAACAACTATAGTTGGTTAGGTTTAATAAACTATCATTTTCCCATAACTTAATCATACGATTTAGCTTGGTTTTTAAGATAAAAATCAATTTTGCTTAGTTTTCAATGTAAGTACTAATTAAATTATTTAAATAAACTATATAATGAAATACATTTTAAAAGAGATGTTTCACGAGTCTATGAAACATTGTCAATGTTTCGTCGACTAGGTGATTCCAAATTTCCAATCCCAGCAAGTATATCCATACCCATCCGATGAGACTTGGTCTTCTCGATTCTTCTCGATTAGGTGAACCAATTCCAGACGCGTGTAATGTCTCTTCTACTATGGATTCAGCTAGCTGACAAGACTTGGTTTTCCCATATCTCGTCGGTTAGGTAAAATAATACCAAATGAGACAACGCAATGTCTCGTCGGTTATGAATTCAACTAGCCGACGAGACATTCACACAATGTCTCGCCGGGACAGCCCCTCTCCCAGCAAGTCATTCTCGACGCTTCATTCCTGGTGGACTGATCATCCCCTACGTGTAGCGGACACCTTCAGTCCAACCAGCCGGCATCCCAAAATGCGCCGACTCGGTGCTTCTCAACAGTGCTGTTATATACATATCAAACTTGAACTATTAATTAACAAATTGAATTCGAATAACTGGTCATTTTATCCTCTATCAGAAATTTCCGAATTGCACCGAGTATATATACCTATTTATTAAGAAAAAGGGATGGCAAATCAACTTTTTTGCATTTATCACGGCCTAATATCGTTGACAAGTAATCTTAGTGAAATTCAACCTGAATATGTAATCAATGACACAATAAAGAATAATTCTTATATGTATACAAGGAGGTATGGAATATACACAGCAACAAAGAAGCAAAACAGTGATGGAGCATTTGTATGTAATCACTGTTCTTCTCCTCCCAATCTCTCTGCTATTGGTAACATTGTTTTCAACTGTGAGATGCACGCAACGCCAGCGTAGACTGGTGGCGCCGCTGCTGTTGAACCCCGAATCGCTCAAGAAGTACGTTGCCACTATAGACGCCGTCGCCACGCAACTCGTGCAGGACATCTCTGCCACCCAACAACGACGACAAGCCGCTCATGTTACCGTCTATCCTATGGCTAAGAGGTAACCCCCAATGTTTAAAGATTTATCTAACATTGTATTCTGTGATAAACCCGGCCATCACTAAATATGTGAGAACTATGTGCTCTCATGAGATCGTTACACTGACTGATCAATAATGACATTGAATGTACTTATCACAAGTTACATTTTAGGGATAATTACAGGTTGCTGTATCCGCACAAACCTCATTTTAAGATTATTATCGTACATTGACTTTAAAAAGTTAACACTTAAGTTAAATTCTATTAGATCTAACAGTAATATTTTTTAATGACCAAAAATAAACTCTGAGGTATAATTTCAAACTTTATATAATTATTGAGATACTTATCAAATGACTAATTTACCCCTAATTGAATATATATCCAAAAGAATTAAAAGTAAAATACAAGAAGTATGAAATGACCACATTACTCTCAGTTAAATAAAAAAAACTAGCTTTGTAGTGAAGGGTATATTAGTATTTTCAAATAATAGAAATTGCTAGTGAAATGACCCAATTGCCTCCTTCTTCAACCTCCCATCTCTCATCTCTCACTCTTCCCCCTCTCTCTCGTTCATCAAAGCACACCCATTTTTATCAAAATCAACAAATATTATATCAAAGAAATTTCATGGAGCTACAGCTCTGATTCGAAGAGCCCTTGTTAGGGTTTCGTGGGTCAATGGATTCTCGAAGGGGAGCGAATCGTGAATTGCTCCCAATCGCGTTTGGTCGATTGAGATGGTCAACTCTAGAAGAAATCGCAACTTTTGGGCCAAAGGGAGATTGATAGTTGATATGGATAGTCGCGAGTCTCTGGTAGTCATTTCTTTGGTTGTCAACGATGCTCTGTGATTATGTAAGGGAGGTAGAAGTTGTGGAGCTTCAAACAGGCGTTGGCGCAATCTCTGGCCTCGTCTAGTTTTATCAACAGAGATGAAGAAACTCATAATCTTAGAAATTTTTCATGTATTGTTTAATTTATTATTTAAAAAGACTAATATGCCTTTGCAGTACAAGATTTGTTTGTCATTTAGGTGAGGGTAAAATAGTCTTTCCACAATTATTAAATAATTATAACATTTGAAACATACAAGGAATTCACCTTAAGTGTAACTAAAAAAACTGACTGTGTACCAAAAAAAAAAGTTTTAAAGTTGAGTGTAGTGATACTAGAATGTAGGGCTGTTCACCGAGTCGGGTTGGGTATACCCGGCTCGGGTCGTACCCGACTCGGTTTGAGTCGGGTACGAAAAC
>JAYMTP010006130.1:0-12446 GCA_036897365.1 Geranium brycei | reverse complement strand
AGGTTCCTCGGCCTAAGGTGATAAGTAAAATAAGACAGAGTCTCAAGCACAAAGCTATAATTTTTATTCTCTCAAATCTGATTTTTCCAATAGCCAAAGCCGTTTTCCAATATAAAAATTTCAAGAATTCAATTCATATAAAATCGAACCGAAAATCGACAAGTTCAAAGAGTAACGGAACTGAGTTCCATCAGTTCGGTTTCGGTTTTTATTTTCTTGAAATCAAATTCATCAGTTCGGTTATGACCCAAAACCGAACCGTAAACAGCCACAAGTCCAGGCCCTCTTATAAAATGCCCTACCTCGGAACCAACCGCATTTACATTTCACTTTCTTATCCACTCAACCTGTTGAATTGGGCCATGACACGCATGTCCAAGCAAATAACACGGGCCTAGGCCCAGAAGCCCACCTTATCGAACACTGCCTCAGAAATTTGAATCGAATCTGACACCATTTCTCGTTTCCAATCATCGCGAGTCGGCGACGGACGGAGCTTTCCGGCGAGTCTCGCCGGTCGGCGATTCCAATCTCTCCGCTTTCTCTTCCCGGAGGCGATGCGAAAAGCCCTAGACGATAGTTGAATTAGGGTTTAAGCGAGAAATGGAGGGTGGAGGGAAGAGGATCTCGGTGAGTCCGAGGCCTTGCAGTGGCCGGAGGGTTGTGGGGTTGATGGGTTCGTCAGCAGCGTCAAGAAGCTTCAGAGGAGGGAGATCAGTTCCAGGCGCGATCGTGCTTTCAGTATCAGCGATGCCCAGGAGAGGCTTCGCAATATCTGCTTGCAGGTGCAATTTTTTGTTTCTTTTTCACTCGATTAGTACTTTTTTATATTATACTTTGTTAGTGTATGTTTCGATTCGATTATATATGGCAATATTGATTGGAAGGTGTTAAAGTAGTGTTAGTTCTTTATCTTGAGGTAGAATGTTAATTTACCATCTCTGGTTGATTCATCAGATACTATATATCGAGCTTGCTGTCAGTATGCTATGGTTAATCATTTTGATATCCCCACAAAGTGTATCTTTCTCATTACTTAATAGTTAGTTAACGGCCGTTTAGTAGGTTAGCACATTGGAAGGATTTGAGGACATGTAGAGAATTCAAGGCATAGCTTCACCGCTTCATTTGTGCAAACAGAGGGAGTATGATGGAATGTCTTTTGGGTCAGTTAGGCTGAACTGAGTTTTCGCACCCCGTATTTTTTTTCCCGGGATTGCATGTCAAACTTTTTTATGAAGTGACATGCTAGAAAATACGATTACGATTTGGGAAAATGTGGGTTTCAGTTCTTGTGCTCCAAAATATGTGCAATGCAAGCCAAGTTGACGACTTTTTGATTTTATTTTTGAAGTGGTTTTACGTTGTTTTGCTATTGACATGATTTGGCACATTGTATTACTTTCCGTATTTCAGAGAGAAGCATCCTTTTGTTTTTAGGAACCGCCATAGTTGCAGAGTTTGTTTCTAGTTTCGTATATAGATTGTCATGCTGGTATTTTTGCTGGGTGGATATTACTTTGTACATATAAATAGGCAAACATGGATAAGTGATTATCTAAGTTTCTAACAGAGATGGTTCTGCCAAGGGTCAGTGGATTTTCAATTTAAAGTGAGCAATCAATGTGAAACACAAATTTTGCTGCTTTGCATGTGGCTTACCAGGAACGACTTCCCTTTATGTGAAGGTTGATGCAAGTTTGTAGAATAGAGCTAGAGTGTAGGAAGAGAAACAAGACTACTCTTTGACATTGTAAACCGGACTGCAGTTTTTGCTAATCTATGATAAGCAATCCACTAGTATATTAGAGCGGCTAGACCATTTAAACTATATAAAAAATTCCGTTTGAAATTATAAGAAGATTGTTTGCTGCTGTGAGTTAATGTTGCCTGAATGCATGTTTAGGAGGAATATGACACTCATGACCCAAAAGGTCATTTTGACATAGTACTGCCTTTCCTGAGAAAGAGGTCAAAGATTATTGAGATTGTTGCTGCGCGTGACATTGTGTTTGCGCTTGCACAATCTGGCGTTTGTGCAGCATTTAGCCGAGGTAAGTAGTCACAGTATCCAATTTTCAGAACTTATTATTGGCATGCTATTATATTCACTGATATAACATGTTTATAACATCAGATCTGTTATTGGATGCAGAGACTAATCAGAGGATATGCTTTCTGAATGTTAGTGATGATGAAGTTATACGGAGCTTATTTTACAACAAAAACAATGAATCACTTATCACTGTCTCAGTCTATGCTTCAGACAATTTCAGTTCTTTGAAGTGCAGAAACGCAAGAATTGAGTATGTAATTTTTTCATAATAATCCATCCCCATTGAGAATAAAGGAAAATACACAATAAATTGATAAATAACTTCTGTATGTGGTGGCGGTGATGCCCCAATTTTTTCTTCTCGATATTGAGAATTTTATTGATTATAATGTTTCAGATACATAAGAAGGGGAAAACCAGATGCTGGCTTTGCTCTTTTTGAGTCCGAGTCACTTAAATGGCCTGGTTTTGTAGAGTTTGATGATGTAAATGGGAAAGTTCTCACTTATTCTGCACATGACAGGTAAATGTTCAATATATCAAGTATTTTCTTGTCTAAATTATGATAATTTGATATGAATTATCTTTCTTGATTTTGACTAATCCGTTCATTCTTATGTCAGTGTATACAAGGTGTTTGACCTGAAAAACTATTCAATGTTGTACTCTATATCCGATAAAAATGTTCAAGAAATTAAGATTAGGCAATTTTTTTCCATCCCTGATCATTTTCAGACGTCTAGCATGGATATCAAGTAGTTGTTCATCCAACTCTGCAGGAACGTTTGTATGGTGTTTATGCTCGTTGTTTTCTTTATATGTTCTAGAATTATCAATACTAGTATCTTTGGATTATCTGTTTTTGATAGTCTCTTCATGCACACTTAACTATTGTTCTCTTCAACGGTCCAGGAATAATGTTGTTGATTTTTTACTAAAGCTAGTAGCCATGTTCCTCTTAAGATTCTCTCCATAGAGGATGGTACTGTTCTCAAATCTTTCAACCACCTGCTTCATCGGAACAAGAAGGTGGATTTCATTGAACAGTTCAATGAAAAGCTTCTAGTCAAGCAAGAAAACAAAAATCTTCAGATTCTTCATGTAAGTATGTTTACATTACATTGCAAGTATGTACTCCTTCACACCATCTGACATTTGTGTTATAGGTTCGCAATTTCGAGCTGACAGAGGTTAGCAGAACCGAATTTATGATGCCGTCGGCATTTATTTTCCTTTACGAGGACCAGTTATTCCTGCCATTTAGGAATCGAACTGTAGCGGTTTGGAATTTTCGAGGGGAGCTTGTAACTTCATTTGAAGATCACCTACTGTGGCACCCTGACTCCAACACTAACAACATTTACATCACTAGTGATCAAGATCTTATTATTTCTTATTGCAAGGCAGATTCTGACGATCCTTTATCTGAAGGAAATGGTAATTTTCATTGCTACATCCCCTAGTAAAGATTGCATGTTATATAAATGAATTATGAAATGATATTGGTGGGAAAGAAAATGCAGTATAGTTGAATATGAATTCCAACGTAGCATAATTAAATAGTATATAGATAGTTATTGTGGGATGAAGATTCTATATTGTCAACATAGCATATTCTTTGAGTGTGTGAGTGGAGCAATGGGCATTGAGTTTTGTTGTGCACTGTGGTTTCCTCCACCTTGTAACATATTTATTCACAAGCCAGGTTTAGGATTTTTGCAGCTAGTGGGGTTACCGATTTTTGGTTTAGTTTTTATCTTTTGGTTCATCATATGTATGTATACTGCCGTAACAATGGGTTTGCATATGTAATGAATGCAGCAGGGTCGATTAGTATCAGCAATATATTGACGGGAAAATGCTTAGCAAAAATAAGAGCAAGCAACGATGACCCCACGGAAAAGGAATGCAGTTGCAGCATTGATTGTAGGGGCGAGAGTTGCAATTCAAAGAAGCGGATTCGTGCCTCGAGAATCAGGAGCAAGGCGGGAGAGGCATTGGAAGATATCACAGCTATGTTCTATGACGAAGAGCGGAATGAGATCTATACGGGGAATAGGCACGGTTTGGTTCATGTATGGTGTAACTTATTGATGGATGGTTTGTATAATTCTGTAGAGTAGAACATGGATGGAATTGTAACAGTAAGAAGCATTTGTTCCAATTGATTTATTTTTCCACAAAGAACTTACAGTGTTCAGGGTGATTCAAATGCTCTAAATTATGGGGTAGTTCATGATTTAATCAAGAGGTGTAATCTGTGGAAAACCATAGCTTCAGTACATTTAGGAATTAATCTGGTTCACCAGATGTAACAATAAAAGGTTTAAATATGTGCTTACCCATCTAAAGATTTGTATGGTAATTATTTATATTTATTTGTCATTTAACACTAATGAGAGGGTAAATTCGTATTCTCATATTATATTCTATTAAGATATAGTATGAACACTCTATACTCACATCTTTTTCGATTTCATCCTTGATTTTAGTGTAGTTGGTAGTCTTTTGCTCGCATTTATGCTCATGGTTAGTATTGATGTTTTTGGTGTAGATTATAGGGTTTAAAGGTCTTTGGAGAGCATAAAGGAATTGCTTGAGATAGGAAACGAGTTTTTTATCGAAGCGCGATGGGATGTGCTACGGAAAAGCAATACCTGCGGCACTCTGGCAGAGAGCCATGCAAAAATCCTAAGAAAACGTGACGGGAAATGTCACGGGCCGGAGCAATGCCAGTGACGCTTTGGCAGATAGCACGAGCATTGCTCCGGCCTGTGATGTTTTCGGTTGCGCTTCCTTAGGAGTTAGGATTTTCACATAGCTTTTTGCCAGAGTGCCACTAGTATTCCTTTTCCCATGGCACATCATGTCATGCTTTGAACAGAAGTTCTTCTCCTCACTCACACAACTCCTTTATGCTCTCCAAAAGCCTTTAAGTCTTATAATCTGCACTAGAAACACCATTACTATCTAAGAGCATAAATGTGTAAAAGACTACCAACTAGGGCTGTCCATTTTTATTATGTACCCGACTCACCCGACGACTTAACCTGACCCAAATCCAATTGACCCGAGACCCGACAAAACCGTGTGGGAAATAGGTTGGATCGATCCAACCCGACAGAGGTCGAGTCGAGTCTCGGGTGACATCTACGAAACCACCGAGTCGCCGACACTTAATTAGCAAAATGGGCCAGCTTTTTTATCCCTATTAGAGTTCAATTAAGGGTTCCAATTACAATTTTAATTTGGGATTGAGGGTTTCAAATTCGAATTGATTTCAATTTTGGGTTAAAGTTTCTGAATTTGGGGGTTTAGGGTTAGAGTTAGGGTTTGGATTTCGGTCAACTCTGATTTCAATTGTAATTGGCTAAATTTTTTGGGCTCATCGGGTGAGTTGAGTTGTACTCGACCCAACCCGACACCCGACTACACCCAAACCTGACCACCCGACACCTCTTTCGAGTCGAGTCTTGGGTCTGGTTTTCTAGACCTGAGAGTTGTTGGGTGAACCCAAAATCGGTCGGGTCTACCCAACCCAACCTGATGAACACCCCTACTACCAACTATACTAAAATAAAGGAAGAAATCAAAATAGATGAAGGTATAAAGTGTTATGCTAGATCATAATAAACATGCATCACTTTCTAAAGATGACACGAGAGCCATTTATAAGATCAACTTGTACCACTAAAACTTGGAGGTTCATTCGCAGAAATCGATGTTGTATTGATTATGTCACATATGTAGATCCTTCCTATGCTCAAATCAATTGTTTACCGTTAAAACTAACACAAGTTAGGCAAAGCGGTAAGGAGCTCACTTAACACATGTGAGGTTAGCGGTAAAAAAAGAAAAACTTGAAACTCAAGCTTAATTATCATGTGGAGGACAACTTTTTACCGTCATGTGTACATCGGAGTGTTCTTTTACTTGTGCTTTTTTTTATTTGTTTTTGTTAATTGTTAGTTGAGTTTTTATTTTCTATTTCATTGCCATTAATTAAGGGTTCTTGACATGAATCATTGTCCCGCGTCGCGCTAGAGTGCTCAAATCTGCTGGCGTCTCTGCTTAAATTGTGAGTAGAAATTCATCTTATACCTTTTTGTTTACTTTGCTAGCTTCTATTAATCATTATTTTTTTATTTGTTTTGACTGATTGTTGATTGAATTTCTATCTGTTAGATAACGTTACCATAAGCAAAAGGATAGTGATGCTGACTGAGCGCGATGCACGAACAGTGAAACTTTCAGCATATAGTGATGATGGTTGAGTGCATTGTACGAACACTAGACGCTCTACTACTGGCTGGTGTGTATGTTTGAGCTCTAGTGTAATTTCTTGAAAGTGTAACAAACAAGATCGTATCGCCAAATCTTCTATAAAAGTAGAGTATCATGGTATTCTCAGACGTGTTTAGAGATCATTTGATTGCGTATATTATTATATGAGTTGGGATTTTTGGCTCATGGCGCCACTTCTCTTCTTGTTCATAATACTAGGGGCATGCATATCAAAGCTAATTATGTCTATCATGGTCGTATCAAGCATATTAAGGTGGACTATCACTTTATTCGTGATGTAAATGTTTCTCATGTGTTGACACTTTCTCATGTCCAGTCAAATTCTCAAGTAACATGCATCTTCACCAAAGCTCTCCCTTAGCACATACATCGGTTTCTTAAAGGAAAATTAATGGTGATTTATCAACCCACATCAATTTGAGGGCGGAGAGAGATTTAAAACTCCAAAATAATTAGGGTTCCTTATTCTTGTAATTTCCTATTTTTGTAAATAGAATTTTTTTTTCAATGGAATTATTCGGAAAATTGTAATGAAAAGAATGGTATGATAGTCATTTAATATGAAAATAAAAATAAACAATAAAATACTAAGGGTGTTTTTGTCATTTTTGAAAAATATTCAAAAAAATAATTCTTTTAACGTCGCTGATGGACGGAATGGAAAAAGACAATTCGAGTGTGCGGAGAAAACAATTTTAAACTTGAGTGTGTCAATATTAAAAAAATGTATCTTTTACATGTATCAAAGTGTCTTTATCTGTACTATCTATTTGCTCTTATTGATACTCATGGAGTATCATAGGTTGGTTACAACACATTTTCTATGTAACTATATTTATGTCCAAATTGATGATATTATTTTCTTTTTCAACATTTTCAAAGAAAGTAGAAGTAATAGATTGTGATGTAAATTTTTAAACTTTATAAGTTTTTTTAATTATTTTGTTGATTTGTGTAATGAAGGCTTGGGGAGGATGTTTGGTGTGACATAGCAAAGCTTATCAACGTTGTTGATGTGGTGACATTGATTATATCAGGTTTACGGTTGTGATTCTTACTCGTGGCTCAAGATGTCTGGAGTTTGACATTGATCATTCCAGATATAAATAATCTCGGTTTTTCTTAAAGGACAGTTTATAGAGTTGTTTATAAGTGATAAACTTTTTATCTTTTGTATTTTTATTGACATTATACATACAAAATGATCATCTTCTTATATTTTTTTATAGTTGAAGAGGAGTGTCTATTCTTGTTCCGGGATCTAGAGAATCACATGAGTAAAAATATTTATTTTATATGTTATTGATTCTAATTATATATCATTATATAAAGGTGTGATCAAATACAAAACAACTCTTATAATAGAAACTTAAAACCCAATGTAGGTCATTAAATTAAAAATAAAAAAGATGAAATTTATGATGACTCATCCAATAACACAATGAGTAATTATGAATAAATTGTCTATTCATTATAGTCATTTAACATCATTAGAGGGCTAGATTCATAGTTTTATACAATCATTTAAAAATTATAGATGAGTGAAGTAGATGAATGGAGTCGCCGATGATGTTTCGGTTTGTAAACAGGACGGCGGTTGAATGGGTAAACGGGGGCTGAAATACATATATATAAGGTTTTTTGATATGTGCTAATTTTACACTTACACCATTTATGGTATTATTTTATTGATAAAATATATATAATCAACTTATAATTTAGTCTATTGATTAAAATCATCCAATGAATACTATTCGTTCTTAGGTTTCTTCTTTAAGAGTGTTTTTATTTTATCCCTCATTATATATTCTTAAGATATTGTTAATTAGATACACATCGGGAGGAGGTGGATGATGGGCTGCACTTGACAGGTCACCAAACCCTAACTTTAGAAAAAAAATGGAACTAACCCAAATTGATACCAATAATAATAACAATAACAATTATAATGTTCTTCCAAATCTAAAACAATAAATCCAAAACTAATTAGAACATGTAAACTTAAAATAATAGACCCTAAAATATAAGAACAATTGAAATGTTAGGAAACCTAATGTAACTAAGAGTCTTAATTGGTATTGTCATGAATCATATTCATAAACATATGTAACTAGAAGAATATATTTACCAAAAAAACATTTGTGTAGATATACAATTTGGGTTCCACATGGTAGTATCAACAGATATACAATTTCTTTCAGAGTTTTTTTGTCACTCATCATTGATGGTATGCCTCTCTGATTGTTGTTCTTATGATTTTTTTTCACCTGAGGTTTGTTAATTGTTGTTTTGAATGATTAATTAACCTTACTTTAGTTGACATGATAAAGGATATGTTGGGAGTTTCATGTCATGATGGCCGATAACATAGAGGTGATCGATGCACGTGTCTCTTTTCACATCCTCCCATTTCATCCATCAATATTTAAGGGAATGACGATAAGTTCTGGATGGATGATATTATTTAGGATTGATAGGTCTGTTGTTGTTGGTTTTTTTTTTACTAGGATAATACATATAACATACATGATAAGTAAACTAAACTGTTTTACTACAAAATTGTTGAAATTAGTTGTAAACCATATTCACTATTATAGTAAAATAGTATATGGGTTGGAGTAGAATACTTTGTGGTGGCCAAAATTATGCCATATAACATAAAGGTTATGCTTAATTTAGCATATGGCTTGAAGATTAAGGCATCACTATGTTACAACAATTAGGGGAAGAGAAGAAAGTTCATCATCTAACAAACAATCGATCTTCTCAAGCATATCTGATATATAATAACCATCGGGTTTATAAAGGACAAATTCAAAAATGTACAACATATGGGAGGGTAAATTTTTATCTCAGGCCGGTAGGGAGGTAATGATCAAATAAGTCCTACGAAGTCTATCCACTTATATTATGTATGTTTTTGTTTACCGGATAGAATCCTTCATTACATAAATGTAGGAACTATATTTGAGTATAACAATGATAGGTTTAGAGAAATACTTTTCCATGTAAAGTTTCTGTGGCGTGATATGGAGGCCACTTCCTTGAAAGCGATTTTTCTGTTTAGACCAAGGTGGTGATCGTGTTCTGGTCGCTTCCGAAATTAACACGGTAGTCTCCCTGATGCACGACCACTCGCACACCAGAGTCTGAACCGTGCACAATTCAAAACCCATGAATGAACGGAAAAATGAATATTTGAGAGCATTTTCATATGAAAAATACTTTTGAAATCATAAAATTTTCCTTAGAACACTCAAGCCTTTTTAGAGTCAAATGAGAAATATGGCATTAAGAGAGAGTAAATGGGATAATAAAAAGTCAATAAATGATGGAGTAACTCCATCAATTTATGGTCAACTAACCACCAAAAAGGGAAGACCAAAAAGTTTCCTTTGAGAGGCAGAATCCCCAACAATCCCCCACTAATGCCGAAAAAAGGTTTAAAGAAGTTTTTGGGTAAAGGAAGGTTAACGATACTTAAGTGTCAATGTCTTTCGACTTGAATTGAAACGTAGTGAGACGAGGCAACAACGTACTTGTAAAACAAGTGAATTTCTTCTTGAACTTGCTTCACTTTCCGTTGATACACCCCACAACACATATCACACCTTCAAGCTATGCAAGTTTCGTGATAACTTTCAAACAAACGCTTTTACGGCCATGCGTACACCTTGGGCTCACGAGTTCTCTAGAAAGATTTCCTCAAATCTTCCATAGATGGCGGCCAAACCATCACACCCGCATATGTAGCTTGTCATGTGTGTCTCAATAACACTGATAAAATTCATCAAGTGTGTCTCTACAGCACCACCAAAAACTGGTTACGGATTAACTGACTCGAGATCCACCAAATGCGTCATTATAGCACCACTAAAAACTGGTTACAGAATCTCCAGCACAATCGGGAGCAATAGCTCATTTTTCAGAGTTGTCAAACCACAACGTGCATGTGGTTCGAATATGTCTCCTCTTAGACATCATCCATAGCAACAAAGAATTGTTGCCAGTAAATTTCTCGATCATTCAACTACTTATCCTGTCAACATAGGAGTAGTGAATTCTGATTTTTTGATAGAGTTGGTTAAGCTAATATGTTACGAACACTTCCACTAGATAGCCCCTTCATCCAAGATAAATAAGTATTCAAAATTATTTAAACAAAAATTTTGAAACCCAGTGTACAACACAAAGTATTCCAACACGTTAGGAAACTTACTAAGTTGTAGGCATAAAATTATATCTCTTCCCCACCGATTTACACACTTATTTGTGTAAAGTTTCCGACATTAAGTCGAGCTTAGAACTTTTCTACTATACCATCACAAATAATCTTTCACTTAAGATTCAAAACAACTAATGGATATACAACCATTAGTTAGATCAGACAACTCAAAAGTCTGATAGTAACAATAGACTCAAGTTCAAAATAAAGGCAACCTTCCCATAGGATATTCTCATTGCCTTATCATGCAATTCATCATCATTTTCTATTATACGAATCGAGACTAGTTCATCACTAACATAGTCTACTCATGCACCATAAATAAAAAATATCGAAGAAAGATATCTCCATAGTCTCTCTAAAGTAGGCATCTTATTTCTTCCACGTTTATCAATCATATAAACTAAAAATAAGGCTACTAGCATCTGAATGATTACATGAATAAATCGTACATGCGTAACAACAATAAGAGCAAAAGATGAAACCATAGATATACAAATATCTTTATCCAAACAAGACACGTGCTCAAAGAATTCAACATCTCTAACCTTATAAAATGAGCGATTACCTAGAGACATGAGTCTATATGCAACATTATCATTAATACCTTAACCAATGACCAACACAACAAGGTTTTAGGTTTATAATGTTTTTTCTTGAGATTGGTTATTAACTTAGTTTATCCAAACACCCCCACATGTCAATGGACTTTTTATATTTAGAGCATAACCCCCACATTTCGGTGTGATTGTTTGAATTTAAATAGTCTGACAATTTTTACTTTTTATTCATATTAATTAATATGAATATCATGCATTTTAAACATCTAGTATAGAACAAAGGCACTCAAAATTTTAACAAGGAAACACATTTCAATGTCACAAACTAATTAAAAAGTACTTACTTGGTCAATAAGAATGCACACAAATTTCGAATTTGTGATTGCAATTTTTATCATCGTGCACCAAAACAAGCTCTTTAAAATTGACAGGTTCTTTGGGCTCACCTCAATACGAGGCCACAAAAATAAAACAAGTAAAAGATATAAAATGACCATATCAATGTATTTGTTCTTTTATGTCACCTTAGGCCCATGGTCCAAATGTGAAGAGCCCAAATAGGCTTCCAACATTCAACTTTATATTTAGTATAACTAAATATAATTCAAACAATAAGTAATAACTGCCTTAGGCCCGTAATGTTGTTGGTTTCCATATGCAAAGAAACCAGGGGGCTAGGGAGGCACCCTTCCCTCGGCCCGGAAATTCGAAAAAAATTCATATGAAGTTTTTCTTGAAGATTAGATATGTCTCCCCTTAAATTATGATATATATATATATAAGTTATGTAGTATAATAATGCAAATTGTATAGCTTAGTGGTAAGTTTATTGTCTTTCATCCACATGGTCACAGGTTCAAACTTTGGATTAACAACTTTTTAAAAAGTGTGTATTTTTTTATGCTTGAACCTAAACTTTTTTTAATAGTTATGGACTTTTAAACTCAATCATCTTTAATTCTCACTTTATTTATTTGTTTATAATTATAATTATTTTTTACTAATTATTGTATTAGTTAAATTATTTTTTTCGTTTTTCACTAAAAAAATTTGTTTGTCCATTATAATTTAGTTAAATTATTTATTAATTATTAAAATTTTTTGAATTTTCTAAACAAAGTTATACTAATATTAAGTCCAATATGGATCGTCTGATAAACGAATCAAACTCGAGCCCAACTTATTAGAATTTGTAAGTCGCGAACCGACTTACTTCGTATTTATATATACATGAAAGTTAAATTCAAAATCAACTAAAAAATTAATCGAGCTCGAATTAGTTTTTGTTATATGCATTTAG
>JAYMTP010006129.1:0-12447 GCA_036897365.1 Geranium brycei | reverse complement strand
TTCTGTTTGGTACACATCTGAACTAGTTGGATCACGTCAATAGACATCGTTCTGTCATCTTAACAAAATAGCCAATTTATTCGTAACTACAAACCCTACGGTCGACGGCGGCGATCTTTGATTTCGGCGCGCCATTGACCATCCTTACTCTTGTTTTTGACTGCTGCATGGGGGTGGAGTTGTGAGACCCGTGGAAGGAGGGAGAGGCTCGGGCGTGGTTGGGCAGGACCCAGATCTGATTTTTTTTTCCAGATTTGGTTAGCTGTTGGCGACGGAGGAAAGTCGAGGTAGGCTAGGGTTTCATGTCCGACTTTGGTGGCGGTGGTTTTGGCTCCAGGGTGTAGGGGTGTGTTGAGATTTACCATCGGTATTCGTTGGCGATAGTTTTGGGACCGATGGTGAAGCTGGCGACTTCCCTGGAGGTTGCAGCAGTGGTCGGTGTTGTCTTGCTCGATTGTTTTTGCTCGCTAGTGTTTTGCGTTGGCGGCCAGGGAAGGTGGTCTCCTGGACATATCCTTTACTGTTTGGACCGGTCCTTTCCGGTTTGGGCCAGTCTTCCAGTCCTACCAGTTTGACTCATCCTTCCCGGTCAGCATCGACTCTCTATGGTCTTCTGTCGTGTCTGCACTAGGCATTCCTTTTCAGTCTGGTGATGCCGAGTTTTTTTTGCTTCAAGCGTGCGAGGAGGTTTTGTTTAGCTTCGGTTCAGGGAGCAATGGATTTGGTTTGGAGTCCCGAAGAGATGGGTTGCCACTTCGGGACCCCTTAGGACCGGGGCCTAATTGAAATACACTGGTGACCTGCGATGACCGTGGCCTCATTGATATCCAGCCCGGTAACACCGAGGATAACTAACCTTGTAGAAATCGGATCTAGAGCTCATAGTGGTGGAAGATTTTTCTCGGTGCAATGCGGGAGGTTTGAGGTGGAGGTGGTCAGTTTGCTCCGTTTGTGTACCTGTGTGGTCTCTGGAGGGATCAGTTTTTTGGGTGTGAGTGGTGGCAGGGTGTTAGGGTATGTTTATTTAGTGTTGTTTATTTTTTAGTGTAGGTGGTCGGTCTGTGTCCGACATAAGTCCCTAGTTTTCCAGGTTAGTGGGTGAGTGGACGGTCAGTGGCCGATCTGGTTCCTGGTGGTGTTGGGCCAAAGCGTGATCAATATAGGATCACACTTAAGCTTCCCCATGCAAGTGTACACGGTCACAAGTAATAAAACCGTCAAGTACCGGGTCGAATTCCACGGGGACTAATTATGAGGTCTCGGTCTTGCTTAAGCTAGTGTTTACGGACAGGATTAACTACTAAGTGCAATTGAAAACTATGATCTACTACTCTTTTTGTTCTTTTCTCAAGACTTATCATGCGACAACTCAATCAAACAACCAGATTTTCTTAGGAAATGAAAGCACCACGGGTACCAAACTATGTTAGCTCCTAATTCTTAACCGTTGATACTAATTCTAGGCTTAGGTGTGTAAATAGTTTATGTCCGAGTACTAATCTCGCCTCTCGGCATTGAGATTAGCCTAATGAGGAGTTGATCTCTACCCTCTCGGGATCAATTGCAATTCTCACCACATTCAACCGACAATTCTAAACTAGGAGCTGCCAGAAGTGTCTTGGCACGGTCTCTAGCTTCCACTCCCGACGATGCCTAGGTCAACTAGGCTCGATTCTCTCGAATTTGAGTTACTAACCTATTCGAATCACTCTAATTGGCCAAACTAGAATCATTCACAAACATACATCACACACCACATATCTAGAGCTGATACCTCAAAATTAATAAAGCATAGAGTCAACAATGTCTAGTACACATGGCCAAGAGTTTTAGCCCCCAACCATGGCTACAAATATCAAATCCAATAGTAGAATTGCAAAATTACAAGGAATTATGAGTTCAACAAAGCAAAATGTGAAAGAGGAAGAAGAGCTCATGAATTGGTGGTGGACTCCTTTATCAAGCTCTAGATTTCCCCCTCCAAACTAGCTCGAAGCTCTCCCAATCTTTACTCCTTGCCTCTCCAAGCTCTAGCAAGGACCCTCCAATGGTGTAGCTGCTCAAAAGTGTGAGAGAAATGTGTTGTGAGGTGCAAAATTTTCGGATCCCCAATTTTAGAAATCAAATCGGGCTACATAGTTGCTGCCCAAAATCGTGCTTCGATCGGAGACACTCTAAGTTGTCCGGGTTCGCCTCTACTTCAGAGAATCTAACGGGCTGGCGGTTGAGAGGCTTCTCCTGAGTCTCCATCGGATCGGCCCTCAGGTGTTGGTTTCCTCTGGCACCTCCGCTCTGGAGTGACCAGAGGAAGGGGAAGTCGGCTCCGCTTCGGAGGACCGAGAGGAGTCGCTTGCTGGCCCCTTTTCTTGCATGCCAAGCCATCCCATTTCGACCTTCGGAATCTAGGGCTTATTTCCCGCTTTGTTCCTGCACATGCCACATATCCTCATAGCATCACAAGTTTCCAATGTAATTTGAAATAGCTCTTAATTAAGACTTAAAACCAAATAGTTATGGACGAAATGTGTCGAAATGACATTCTTTCGGACCCATAACATGTGGTTCTAGAGATATAGAGTGTCTTTAAGTTGCATTCTACTGTTTCGTTGTAAATCTTACGCGGCTGATGTTCGATTTTTGGATGAGAGATTTGTTCCTACCGTATTAATAGTGAAGAATGAATTATTTGCTTGCAAAAAATAACAGCGATCAAGCAATATTCAAGCTGTTCCCAGTACGCTTCTTGCTCTCTCACAAGTCACAACTAAGTAGTGTAATTTACCCATTAAAAATAGTAAGTAGTACAATTTACGAAATAAACAAACTTGTCAATGGTCGATTAGATATTGTTTTTGTTTTCTTGTAATAAGAATACAGTGAACGTGGGCGGCTATATATCCTATGCATCCGTCCAACACCACCAAACTTTGTGATATTGCATGCTCAACCAGAGAAGACAAATAGGGAAAATGTATTTCCAATAATTTATTTTTAATCTAATAATCTTATATTCATTGAAATGTCAGTCATAAAACCACTGAATCAGTGGCACCAAAGTAATTAAGAGGATATATAAATGTCTATGTATAATGTTTTTTTTACCCAACGAGTCTATGCATAACGTTAACTATGATAGATGATCATAAATTTAAAACTCTCAAAATATAATTGTGTTAAAATGATATGATAAAAGAATTTTATCAAAATAGCTGTAATCATGTCTGCTCGAATAATTCATTATGATTCAAAAGTGTTATACATATTACATACCAAAAAATGCTATAAAAATAATTGTTTATTTTTTCAACAATGAATAAGGAGTCAATCTAATTTGATCAATATGAAGGGAATATTGGTAAGTGGTCTAAGTTGATTGCTAGTTATTTAAAAATATAAAAAAAATTCATTACAAAGTGCTAAAGAATGTTTTGGCTATCATCCAATTTTCTTACCAAAGACTGAATTACATGTATATTAACACAAATCAAATTAACTCTAATTAGATTATATGTAATTAAATTAAATATATTAAACCTGACTTTACGACTTATTGAATATATATATATATAACACAAATTTTTATATTTAACCCTTTTTTCTTCATATTTTTTTTCATGCGGATTCTTATTACTTATATTCTCACCCTTATATACGTAACTTTTTCTAGAGTTTATACAAATGGGTTTTAACATAAACCTTTTCACAAAAAAAAAAACAATTTGACCAAACGGAATCAACATTTTTTGGTTGGCGCGTGGCTTTGATTTGAGCAATGCCAATTATTCATTCAACCCATCATTTATACATGACAAGCATATCCACATAATTTGACTTTTCTAAATATCAAATCAAACTATTTTTCTATGTGAAAAATAATTTTATTTGGTTATCTCACTGTGACTCACTAATATATTATCCCTTACGAATTAGTAACAAATCCTGAATTTTCTTAGGACACGAAGTCGTCATAGTAATAACTAAGAAATGGTCAGAAATGGCACAATTGTATATATATCACCTAAAGATGCTACGCGCAGTAGCAGCAAATCATGACCAACGTGACTTAATCAAATACATTCAACCATGTAGTGTTTATTACTGTACACTCTCAACCCTTTAAATTGATCCTTCCTTCATCTCCATTTTCATCAAACCTTAGCTTATTCTATAATATTTCACTATGTGTTTTGCTAGTGTCGACCACGTTACATTAAAAATGTCAAAAGTTGCAAGTATCTTTAACGGTGCTCTTGTGCTCACGTTGTTGTTCTTGACAACGATGATGAACACAAGCCAAGCACAACTTAGCTCTACGTTTTACGACACTACTTGTCCCAATGCCCTCACCACCATCCGTACCTCCATCCGAAGCGCCGTTTCCAGTGAGCGTCGCATGGCGGCTTCTCTCATTCGCCTCCATTTTCATGACTGTTTCGTTCAGGTATACCTCCGTATACAATTACTAATAACCGTGCATGTCAGATAAAGAGAACTTTTCACTTTGAATAATACATGAATGGATATTATTTAGTTTCCAAGAAACATATATGCTGACGATCACAAAAGCTCTGCTATTATATTCAAGTTTGATTATAAATAATTTGTTACATGCATGATTACTTAATTATACATGTATGTATTTTGCAGGGTTGTGACGCATCGATCTTACTTGACGAAACCTCTTCCATACAGAGCGAGAAGAAGGCAGGACCAAATAGTGGCTCAGTGAGAGGCTACAACGTCATAGAAAATGCTAAAGCTCAGGTCGAGAAAGTATGCCCTGGGGTTGTCTCTTGCGCTGACATCGTAGCAGTGGCTGCCAGAGATGCTTCTTTCGCTGTAAGTTCCAATCCCCGTACTTATAACAATTATATATCTAGAAGTGCTTCAAATTTGACTCGTGATAATTAAAATAAAATGAATGAACGATGATATAGGTGGGAGGTCCATCATGGACAGTGAAACTGGGAAGAAAAGACTCAACAACAACAAGCGTGAGCGGAGCCAACAGGCAGCTCCCAGGCTTCAACAACGACCTCACAACGCTCATCAGTCTGTTCAGCGACAAGGGGCTCACCGCCAGGGACATGGTCGCTCTCTCCGGCTCCCACACCATAGGGCAGGCACAGTGCTTCACCTTCAGGGACAGGATCTACGACAACACCAGCACCATCGACGCCGGGTTCGCCAGCACCCGCAAGCGCGGCTGCCCCGCCACAGGCGGCAACACCAACCTGGCCGCGCTCGACCTCGTCACCCCCAACTCTTTCGACAACAACTACTTCAAGAACCTCATTCAGAAGAAGGGCCTTCTCCATTCCGACCAGGTCCTCTTCGACGGAGGCTCCACCGACGCCATCGTTACAGAGTACACCAAGGCTCCGGCCACTTTCAAGTCTGATTTTGCCGCCGCCATGATCAAAATGGGCGACCTGGCAGGTTCCGGGAGTGGTGAGATCAGGAAGATCTGTTCTGCCGTCAATTAGCTTGCTAATATTCAACTTCTTCTATATTTTTTCTTTACTAATTTATGTATGGTATTGGTTGCATTGCATGATCAAATTGTGTAATAGATGCTTATTATTTGTTCCCCCTCAAAATTGTAATAAGTTGTGTTATGAAATAAAGAAATTTCAATGTTATTGTTAGCAAGTGTATATGTGACCCGTTTATTTTGTTTTGGCATTAATCCGGGTTTTAGGGCTGAATTGGTTGCTCTTGTTTGAAATTTTTTTACACCACATATTAGGGGTGCTCAAACGGATCAATTGGAACAAGTGTCTTGAACCGAAAACTGAACCAATAGCTGATAGAGTTTGATTTTTAAAATTCGGATTTGAAATAGGCCGGAAATGGCCTGAGACCGAATTTTTAATTAATTGTAAAATTATGCCAGTTTTTTCTAGTTTAACTGAAACTGGATATTAATACAATTTGGGCCCCAAAATATTAAAATTGAGGCCCAATTTGCAAAGCCCGAGAGGCAAGAAGAGCCCAAGAAGTTTATCTTCAACCTCCGAATCAGTCGAACCAGAGGCTCTGATGCGTCCCTCTCTCTCCAACCTCTAGACCTCCCTTTTTCAGTTTTTCCCCTCCGTTCTCGATCTCGTGGCACGACGACCCTCCAATGACCAAATACTACGATGAAGTATTTCTATACATAATTAGGCATGACATATTTAGCTATTAAAGTACAATGACCAAATTACCCTTATACATTAAAAATAAAAGTTCATTTTCAAATGATTTTCTGAAAATATTTTTTTCGCATTCTTTCTCGAACACCTAATCCCGGTAGATTCGCTGCACAATGCCGATGGCGGAGAGAGAAGAAATAGGAAGCGTCTTCAACCTCCAAGCATGGTGTTGAGCTTGGGAGAGAAGAAAACGTTCCCTCTTAATCCATCAAAATCACACTCCAAAAGCAAATCAAAACCCTCCGAAAAGAGGGCAAAATTGCGACTTTTAATCAACTAATCTTCTTTTGAACATGAAATTAAACGGAGAGTGATTATAACCACGAAGGAAACTTGCATACAAAAGTGAACAAAAATTAATTACTAGAGAAGGAAGACGAAAGTACAACCCAGGAGAACAAAATCAAAATTTTCTTTTCATCAGCAAGTTGTGTATTAAGATTTGAGCTTGACTGTGCTACGATGAAGTAAGACAACCCGTGAAACGAAAATCAATTACTGGAGAATGAGTACTAAAGGATAACCCCGTATAGTCGCCTAATCGCTCCCCACCGTCGCAACCTCGCAAAGTCTCCGTCAACAATCAGCTACCAAACCCCACCTGGCCAATGCTTCCGCCAAAGGCACCGTCGACCACACAACCCCATTAATAAAAAAGAGAACTATGCATATTATCTTTTTAATTTTTAATTATGATTTTTTATTTAAAGGGCGATTAGGCCATTAAGAAAATAGGAGGTTTGTGCAAGTCACGTGTAACCAAGAATCAGATGATTTCCGTCCATTTTTGACATCAAATTATATTAAAAAATAATTGACCATAGTCACTTGATTACATTGATAGTTTATCGTGATATTTGTGTATAATTAATCGTGGTAACATGAAATAACCCCTAAAATATAATATTCAAACTTACTTTGAAGTTGGAAAAAAATAACATGTCTAATCTGAGTCGTTTTTTATAAAGCAACCCAAATATTAATTAATGAAATCACAAGAGGGAAAAAACTCCACACCCGAAGATCGAGCATCCGCTGTGTACTATTTACAAGTAAACAGTAAAAGACGGCCTTAAAACACCCTACCTCTGTAGACACTTCCAGGCAACCATGTCGGATACACCGACCACCTAAACTAAGCACACTAAACAAAGAAAAACACGTCAGACACTCCGAATGCCGCTAAACAAACTAAAACTAAACACACAAACAACCTAAAACATCAAACAAAATCAACAAAAACTAAACCGACCACCGTTCCACCATCCTCAGGAGGACATCCTCTCATTTGATCCTATGCACCTCAGTAAGCTCTGCTCCTCACGCACCACCCACGCAGGGGGGGATATATGATAATTACCCATTTATGAACTTCTCGGCGTGTCTTGGTTCACCGCTTACCTAAGGAAAAATTCAATTAAGTCCGATCTACCGACCACTCCACAAAAATGACGGACCAAACCGGTCAAGAATGGAAAGGACCGAACCAGAGTGGACTGACCAGATCAAGAGACAACTGATAACGTGGCCGTCGGTGACAAGCCGACGAGCGGAAGCCGACATCGCGCCAGCTGTCTCGCCCGTGCCCCGACCACCGACCCAGATGTGGAAAAAAAACATATTTGGCCAGCTTTCCAGCGCTGCACGGCCACCGCCTCTGGGAAGCCCAACCCAACCTCGCCGTCGCCGCCCATACCTCCTCAGTTCTCCCAAGTCACCACCGATGCAGTCAACAGAAATAGATCTGGACGGTACCAACCCAAAAACGGCTGAGTCATCACCCCCTCCCACAGCTGCTCCTCTTAAGTAAGGACAGTCGCCGGCGCACCGAAGTCAAAGACCGGCGGCGCGAAGAAAAAGATCAGCGAAAGAGAGAGACAAGGCTTTGTTATTAATCAATGATAAAATTGTATAGTTATGGATCAGTCGGTTGGTTTCGAGATAACTCAATCTAAAAATGAAATTGTCTCCTTGGTTTGATGTTTGAAAGCAATTCATGATTTAGACATATAAATTATAGTGAGACTGATTCAAAACGGTGAGACTTTTTTAACAGATCCCATACATGAAGTATATATACAAACCAAATTACCATTTCTCAATGTCCATTTGGAAAAGAAAAGGCGGTGATAGGAAGTTTAAGTGAGGGAGCGCACAGCAGATCCCAGCAGGGTGAGTAGAGTAAAGAGACAAAAGAGTCAAGCCCTAGCGGGTTGGAAGGTGGTGTGTAGATCGGAGTGAGGCTTGGAGTCTCAGGCTTGGAATTGGAACAACCATTCCTTCCTTTTCCCTCCTTATTTCTCTCCTCTTTCAAAACTTAGTTATTCAAACTTGGAGTCTCTCTTCTTCACAGATTTGAGCGGCAGAGGAAAGAGAGCAAGTTCGTGGTTGTGATGGGAGGTAGGGTTCCGGTGGAGCACTACACCTTGCGATCGGCGAATTCGTACATCGGGAGCTCACTGCACGACCTCAACACCGTCGATGTCGACGCCCGCCAGCCCGACATCCAAGGGATCAGCGGCCAAGATAGCTTGGACAACGACGATGATTCCAATGCTGTTGTATGTCTTTCCTCTTCTTAATTTCGATTCTGCATCTTCCTCATTCTGTATTTCTTACTAATTGCTACAAACGTGACGTGAATTGTGAATTATGTAACCAATTGGGTTTTCTTGCATTGTAATTGTTTACAAATTTAGTTACTCAATGCTGTATAATTATTTGACCATCAATTTATCAAATTTAACTGGGTACTCCTTTAATTATGGTTATGGTGGGCATCTTAAATAGTTGAAATCAATTTAGGCGAAAGCAATTCTCATTTCCCCCCTTTTTATTTACTGGGTCAATGAATGTTTGTATTGCATAAGCTTGTGCATGATGTTCTTCAGCTCACTATTTCCCTAGTTATGTGGATATTAGGCACCAACTAAATGTTTTTTAATTCCTTATTTGGAAGACTTATCTTTTGTACTCAAATTCCCCCAGGATTGCATGCACGAATCGTACAGAAGTTCATTGCCTCTTCACAATGTTGGAGTGGTAGAAGACCGCTCTAGCATTGACAATAATGTATCATCAAGGTGTCCATACGATATTTTGACCATTGAGGGTACTAAACAATCGGTGTTGCTTTTTTCTAGTGTTGAACTACTCATATTATCCGATATTTCGTTATTTTATTGTAAGGGGAGGCATGAATTTGATTAGTTTGAATTGAATTTTCACTAGATATTTCACCGATTGAATCATCAAGGGCAAGATTTTTGCAAATTATTGTGGATTATTTCATTCGTGATCACGTGATTGAAGTGGCCGATTATGATGCGGACTATGATACTCACTCTGGGCAAGATAAAATGACTAAGAGGAAGCCAAGAGAGATTCGGTGTGAAGGTGATCCAAGATTCGCTCTGCCTTTGATGTATGTGGCAAATATGTACGAAACTTTAGCACAAGATGCTAATATGAGGCTTGCTTCCTTGAATGGTGTTCGTGAGAAGACCATTGGGATTTCCCTTGAAGCTGCTGGTGGTTTATATAGAAGCCTGGCTAAGAAATTTCCTAAAAAGGGTATGAAAAAAATTCTTCCTATCACACTGTTAGGATAAACAGTTAAACCTATGTTCTTGGTGTATTTAAATACCGCACGAGAATGACACTTCTATCTTTATTTTTCTGCTATTTGGCTTGTAAATAACACTTGTTGTTCTGTTTCTTCAATTTGGCTGTGGTTTTTGACCCTTTTACATACAGTGACCTTTATCTGAATGTTTTCTTCTGTAGGACCTTGCATATTTAAAAGAAGAGAACTAGCAACATCTGTTGAGACACGGACAAGGTTTCCAGAATTAGTAATACAAGAAGAAAAACGAGTTCGTTTTGTTGTTGTCAACGGTCTAGATATTGTGGAGAAACCTAATAATATTCCTCCTGATGATGCGGAATGGTAAATCTAAATTTCTTGTCATGTAGTTTTTATTTTTTTGGATTCTAACAGCTCACTTCCCGCATTTCACAAGCTACATTGTCTTATTGTTGAGATCCTGTTATAAAAGAGGTTAACTACACTTGATGTATGAAGAAACCCTTTTGGGGTTTCTATTCGAGCTCCGCTATCACCTTTCTGATCTTTATAGGGTTCATGAAGAAAAAAGTAAATTCGAAGTTGATTACATCACCTTATAAGGCTTTAGAATAATGAATGCATTAGTTTAAAATACGAAAAGGACAATTAATCAAGTCTGGCATGAAGCTATAGCTGGAGCTTGAATAGGGTTTCATGTTATCATCGTAATCAGATAGAAATCAAGTTATTATTAATGCTTTTTGGACGTGAGGCAAATAGATGCTGCATTTAATCTTATGGTTAGTGACCTGTTGATTATGTCAACTTATTGAAAGACAGATTTGCTTACTCTGTCAAAAACCTTTTATATTCTCAGTCATCTATGATTATGCTATATCATTTTATTGCTTTCCTATTGGTGCCAATGTGATAAGAGATTGCTCTAACAGATTCATTTTGTGATTATGGGAGGGGGAATGAAAGGCTTACACTATTACATTGAATCTTCTAACCATTTACCTTCATATTGAATCTACCAAAATTAATCAATTAAGTGATTTTAGTTGAATCCCGTTTTTCTCAAGATACATATATATGTTGCAAGTTTCCAACATTTCTTTTCTCCTAATTTGTGTGTTCATCGGTACAGGTTCAAGCGACTGACGGGTCGGAATGAAGTAGCTGTCTGTCCTGGAGATTATAAGTTCTATTCTCCAAGACACAAGTACAGGCGAACTCCATCCAACCCGGTATGTAGCATTCCTATTTTATCTATAAGCACACTTTTTTTGTATTATTTGTAAGCTTGATGTGCCTCTTTGATGCTTTAAGGTTCACAGCCAATTTTGGCTGTGATTAGTATTTTTATTTCAGTAAATATCTGGATAGGGTTGCATGGTTTAGATTTGGTCAAACTGTTAGTATTTTTAACATAAATGATGTGGTGTTATCTGATTAGTATTTATGAAATGCTTTCTTTCAAATTTATGTAGACACATTTACAGTAAGGTATTAATTTATGAACACCATCCAACATTGTAGCTCAAGGAATAAAGTTGAAATTGGTCTGTATTGTCTAGGATCTATCTGATATTATATTTTTCCAGGGATTTCCTGGCACAGATAATCCTTCAACAGTGGCTTCTGTGCAAGGATTCCGCACGATAACTGAAGTAAGAACTGTTGTTTGGCTATTATGACAGTTCATGCACTCCTGTCTTCTTAGGGTGTTTTATGCATGACTCAATGCATTATCATGTTGTAGCATACAATTAGTCTTAGCATTATTACATTTAAATATCTAGTTTACTAACATCATTAAAGTTATAGAGTCCAATGAACTGCAAAATCAGGAAAACAATAATATTTGAAGTTGGATGTTTCAATTTACCTTTTGTTATCAAATCACAACATTTATATGTTCATTTCTTCTTCTTTTTTCCATTGGTACCCCCAGCCACAGACTCCTCCCAAGCATCATATGCAGTCGCTGCCGCCTCAGCCACAATTTCACCCCATTAACCAAAGTCATCATCAATCAATTCATCTTAGTCAACATGCCGGGCAGTATTCTCAACACCATCATCAATGTGGTCCGACTTCACACTTGAATGAAAGTGCTCATGTTCATCAGTCATCAACCATTTCCCAACATATGGCTTGTTTACAACCCCTAACAGGAGGTCATATTGGTGGCCGTTTGCACGTTATGGTGAGAGCTCCTTACATTACATGTGCTGTTTGAATTGAATGATTTAAGTATTTGTTCCTCAAATTGAAGGGTATGTATGAGTTTGTTACGGTCCCCGGCTCGGGATCTCGTTATGGGTCCGCTGTACCTGTTGGTTGGCTCGCGGGAAGACAACCCGGGCTTCTTGCCGCGAGCAATGGTCAAACAATTAGGCTCGTCTAGAGAGAGCTCTTACCTCTTGATAACACGGGCTCGTTCCGAGAGAGCTCCTACCTCTTGATACTGTGTAACTAATACTCAAAATTCTTCATAATTTATTCATGTGCTCTTATAGGTATTTATAGCCTACAAGAGCTGCGAACTACAAAACCCAAATCAATTACAATTCTTGATTGACTAATCCAAAACTAACAAACTAATCTCAACTAAAAGACTCAAAACCTAATAAATTAAACATAAAATAAAAGGGAAGTTGTAATCGGTCTCCAATT